>VOMN01118574.1:0-29343 GCA_014899125.1 Orchestia grillus | reverse complement strand
ATGTAGATTTTAGAAAATGACCCGAAGGGTCCCCTTAACGATTATCGTAAATTGATTAATTAGGATGACAGTAAAACGTGGTAAAGGGAGTAGTGAAAATTCCGAACGACTCGCAGCAATAAGCATAGCACTGACTGAGGCACAAACCCGCTGGAAGACTAAACACGACTAATCAGCCTGATACTGAACCAATTTACCTTATAGTTTTATTTCCTCAACTCTTCCGCACTTGCGGGCTTGCAGAATACACATGCGTACAGCAACTCAGCTTAGGATTATCAGCAACGTGAAGAAAGAAACACCGACCCTCGACGAATCGTTCACCCCGACTTTGTCGTTCAGTTCTGTAGGATCCTCGACGACGATAGTGTGAGTTAACACACTAAAGCGCTCGAAATCGTCGTCTAGTCCTTCGGGGACTAGAGTGCGAGGACAGGAGTGCGAATTGACACACTAAAGCGCCTTTTATGGAGCACCGAACGAACAGCTCTCTAATGCCTTAGGCTTAGGGGATTGACCGTCCACAAATGAGCTGCTTTGGGTGAGTTATTACTATATTTAATGACGGACAAACTAATTTTATGTAAATAGAGGTTAATTTAAATACAACCCAGCTTCTCATTAGAGCAAGCTCTAACTTCCAGCAAGTTCTCGTTCTCGGAAATACGACAAAATCCCAAGCCAATTTCGAGCTCAGTCAAACGCCCTGCGTTTTCAAGCTCCGGCCTCTACCTCTATCCCTCTCAGACTGACTTTCTTATCCTAAAATTGTCTTATCTACTCCAGTACATTGCGATGGGGCCAAAAGCTTATTGTGCCCCGTCGAGAATACTCCCAAGCCAACAGCTTTGGAATGTAACTGTTGGCCCGTCTCGAAGCATGCTTTGGGATTTCCCTCGTTAGCTAAAGATGTATCCGTTACAGCTACGTTTTCCCCTCGGCGTTCCTTGATTAGCTCTGCATGGGGTTCGGCCCAAAAATGAGGCATCTATGCCAGTGCACGGTTTCCCACGCGTCGCTGGCCTGCATACCGACGCAAAGGCTAGATACAGTTCACCCTACACTATAGCCTGCTACAAACGTGTCTACATATATACAATGAACCTCTAATTTTATACAATAGGCTGAGCTTCGTCGCAAATTACTTAGAACTAACAGCAGACACTCGTGATTTAAACTTTGCTACTGCAGAGCTTTATTTTTAATCTACCGTTAAGTTTACTTTTCATGAGAGCCCTGTGTGTGTGAGAACAATGCAAATGCAAAGCATTTCAGGAACAATATGGCTCAATTCCATATCACTCACAGAAAAGCGTGTCAATAAACTAAGCAAAATGGATTATCGGATGAAAACATAGGTTATTTATTTATCATGAGAGGCCTCAAATCAAGACCTATTTTTGGATTTGAGAAGAATTAAACTAAGTACAAGTAATAATTAAATTAAATTGATAGCACATCAATACCAACAATTGTACGATGATGAATTTAGATTTTTAATTATCATAACGATTTAAGCTGACATAGCTGTGGGAAGAAATATCTTTTACATTTTTTGAGTATCATTTTTGATCTGATTACACTTGAAATCGTTAAGTCCAGAAATCATACCTTAATTACAGCTATAAGATGAATGTTAAACTAGGCTAACTCATGCAAGGAAGTCTATTTCTCCACTGAAGACCAAGGGATTTAAATGAGGAAGACCTCGAGATTACTTACTTGAGAAACAAGTCCAACTTTTTGTCTGGCGCTGCCAACGTTTAGCCCACACAAATCTTTTCCGTTGAATGTCTGAAAACAAGAATACAGTTTCTTGTTATCTGGTCACATTTATAGAATTTGAAATAGAACATACATGTGAACAATAGTTTCCTTTGACTTTGTAATGCACCGACGCGTTATTATCGATTATAAAAATTATATGCTTGAAGTATTAATCCATTTACAGTAGAACTCCTCATACTGGGACTCAACAGGGAATCCGGACATTAATAGCCATTTACAAAGCCCGGGTATAAGAAGCTATGTCATAATTTAGAATAAAAATTAAAATGTATATCACATTAGTTATCTCGTTTTGTAGCGAAAAGAATCTCTATTCACAATCAATAATTCAGCTTACAATTTTAAATTTTGCAATAGTTTTAAAGCTTCGCTTTTCGACTTATTACAATTTTCTTGTCCTCAAACATAAGCCATTTGGGTAGAATAAATCCGCAAAATAATTTAAAACAAATTTTCTGAAAAGCGCAGAGTTCAAACCCGTAAAATATTCTTGTATGTAGTTCAAAAATGCACATCAAAATTGTGCCCGGTTGCGTTGCACACCGGAAATGTGGTACAACGGATGCATGAACAGCACTCCATATGCGAGGCGTTCTGTTGTACAGAGTGGCCCAAAAATAAGTGACCCTTCTAATTTGGATACCACATTTTAACAGGATATAACCTAACTGCGCATCATATTTACTCATCATCGCAAATGCGGCCCTGAAGTAACTGACCCATTTAATTAGGATGCCATATTTTAATAGAATACAAATATAACTTGGTATCCTATTTACGCATCAAGGTTAGGGTCAGGCACTTCTGGGTCACCCTGTGTTAGCTTGATGCGTATCTATTCCGTTAAAAACTGATGTCAGAAGATCCTCATACCCAAAAATATATTTACCTTAATATATTACAGTATAACTAACACCGAAGATTTCACTGAACGGCTGTTAATAAATATATGTGAAGTATTCTGGTTTCAAAAAATTTGCTTCTCAAGCTTTAATGCACTAAATGCTCGACACTAGAGACCTTAGATTCGCAGAAAATGAAGAGCCACACCAATAATATTTCCAATATTACATATATTCCCATTTTTAAAAGATGTCTGGTTATAATCATTTGAGTAAAATGTTCAAATTAAATTTTACACGACCCTAGGTCTTCGTTCATGTGACAATGGCTTTGCTCTACTGTCAAAGTTACTGGCATCTGAAGTAAAATGTGACCCAGTTCCTTCCCTGGACCTTACTGGCGGGTCAAAAGACAGTATGTATACAGCATTCGGATGTGTGCCATAAAATAGTCGGAAAGGAATAACTGAAGTATTGCATTTACTCCGACACTAAATTCCTCTTTTCTGTCAAAATATTCTAATTTGTACCAAACGAAGCATTCATGCCGTGATGAAAAATGGAGGAGATATCTCAAAGAGAGTATACGAGATATTGTTCGCGTCCAAAGCATAAATGCACGATTCTCAAGAAGAGGCGGCGGTACATCTACGCATGAAAAAATTTCTTCAGTAAATTAAGGTGTTCCAGAAGACGGCTCGATGTGCACAAAAAACATTCAGAATGAACCAGTGCGCCGCAACTCAAGCCTTCATTTGTCCGGGTGAAATATCATCCTCAGAAGCCGTCGAGGAAATGTACATAGCTTAATGGATTCTAACGGGCTGATGGGATTTTATACGAGCTCCAACCTAACCCGTCTCCGCTGCCGGATGCCAATTGGAGTCAACGAAATCAGCTCTATGTTGCTTCTAATGGATTTCAGTCACACATGTCTTTCGTGGCCGAAAGTTTGAATAAGAAATTCAAGCTTGCATCAATATAAAAAAAGAAAAAGTAGTGCAACGGATCAGCAAAACATTTGGAGTCTACTCCATATTTGCTCAAGACGGTGGCTCTAACGCGCATGTAATTTGACCCTGTCGAGAGAGAAGCTTCTCAATATCTAAATGAATAATTAGTTACAGCCTCACTTTAATGAAATTAGCGAAAATGGGGAAAATCCAAATCTAACTAAAGTTGGGTAAAAACTGGCAGACGCGCCTCGCTAAAAATGGCGAAACAAATGTTAATTTTTTAAGATAAACGTTATAATAAACGTTAACTTCCATATGAAATAATGTAAATTTCAGAATCACTGATACGGACTGCCTTCTCTGACAGTTACGCTGATTAGGAATGCTGACCCGGGAATTTTCTTCTACATATCTAAATCCTTAAGAGCGAGCCAGAGAGACGGACTGACGGACCGAGCAGCCAACCAACACTTGGCTATCAATTCTGCATAATAGAACGCCAGCTGTCCCCTTAAATATACAGGGTGGACCACAAAAACGTTCCTTTTTTTTAAATACTAATAACTCCATAACTAATGGCCGTAGAAACTTCTTTATGGTCTCATTTTCGCTACCATTCAATAAAATTTCATTAGGTTAAACTATTGTGCATTGATAGGAATATTTGACGAACAGATGGACAGGAAGTAGTACATGCTCCTATCACTATAGTAGTGACAGAGGTTCATGTATACTGGTAGCTTCAATAGTTGTAATTCATTAACTTACCTTATTCCTCTACTCTATTCCTACTGAGCGTGGGCTTGATTTAGGTCTTAGAGCATGGGACTCTGGTACAAACCCAAGAATAGACCAGTCGACTAGTTCCTTTATATTATTCTATTTTAATCATAGTCGGAAAAGACAAAAGATGACGGACTCACCAGCTTCCCCTTCTCGGGGTTGTAAAAGCGCTCGATGAGGCTGATGACGGTAGATTTGCCGCACCCAGATGGCCCAACCAAAGCCAAAGTCTTGCCTTTCTGAACAGCCAAGCTCAGTCCTTGGAGGATCTTCACGTCCTCTCGGTTTGGATACCGGAAGTGCACATCCTGGAGCCGAACTTCTTCCAGTTTTTCAGTCTACGGAACGGAGAAAAGATATCGATATTTCAGTTATTCCCAGCACACATCCGAAAAGATCGAAGAACTCTACTTTCGACAAATACGTACTTCCCTTGGTTTCTAACTTCCGACAAGAGAGAGTCGAGGGAAAGATGAGGCTTCACAACTAAATACACCGTACACCACACCCACAAGCACTGCTGATTCTGCTCTCGGCGGTCAGAGTTATAACTAAGGAGAGTTATTTTCCCAGTCGCGCTCGCGAAGACAGATTTGATCGACATCAGCTCTCTGAGTGGAGATCAGGATCTTGACATATCGCCGTCAGAAGCGTTATGTAGCCAAGACAAGAAGGGTTGTCAATTAAGGTGACTCTCCTGAAGAACATTCCTGAAGATCGAAGGAGTCTCCTCTCGAAAAAGTCAATGAATCGATAAGAAATAGAATAAGAACAAAGAAGTTGACTTCCATTCAAGTGAATAGAAAGAAACAGCTTTCTCAAGGCCCTCCAAAGGGACAATCTCTTTTAGCAGTCTCCCTGAGAGAACAGGTTCTCAATTATATTTATTCGCACGATTTCGTGTGCCTATTTTAACAAAAAAGTACACCGACAATGCTTTTGCAACAAGATATCTTGATAATTGCGAATGACATTGTAAATAAATCATTACCAACATATCGGGACGTGATCTTGATCCTTGCTTTTCAACACCCAACACAGAGGACGTTAGAAGACACTGAAAGATTACAGAAGCTTCTGCTTATAGAATTTTTAATTTGCTCGTCGTGAATCGTGAACAAATTGGTTTGATTGTCATGCATCACACTTATGTGAAATTGATGACATATAAAAACATAGTCTTGCTAAGTTCTTGGATTTGACTTAAATAATAAACTTTTGAGTCAATACGTAGCAGAACACATCAGCGCATTATCACCCTGTCGTTGAAAACGTCATGCTCATCACATAATTTCAGTTGAACTTCTCGGTTACCGACTCGTCAAAAATTACTACATCTTTTTAGTATTTTCATTGTCGTTTTTCCTCACCAGCTTCTCTCCTGTAGTCTCCGACGAGTCGACAGCTGGAACTCTTTCCAGGAGTTTAAAGATCCTCACGGCGGCCGCCTTGCCCTTGGTGTAGCTGGGGGTGAAGCTGATGGTCTCGCCAACCATGGCCGAACAGAAGATGAGGGCCTCTGCCACTCTGCACACGCGGCCATGTTTTACTGAACTACCGGGCTCTGATGCCTGCTATTAACGAAATGGATTCTCTGCTTAGTCTACGTGAAAATGGTAAAGATGAACTGATTTCAAGTTTGTCTGAAGGAAGCTGATTTTAAACCATGAACCCACCACTTGGCGTTCACAGAGGAAAATTCATTGTTCTAATTTTCTGAACTGAACAGGGCAATGCTAACTCGGTGAAATTTTTTTACTCTCGATGCCTCTGCTAGAGAATTTGTTCTCCAGTCTGTAGCGAACTTATCTCTCAATTTTGAAAAATAATGAGCAAAATTAGCATTTGATGACCATATTTGGGGGTCTTCTGCGCTGTCTTCAGACTTTAACTGATCGTGTGAAGCTCCCTAAAGGGATATGAAGTCATTACGCTCCTCTTGTCAGTTAATTAAAGTGTATTCGTTTTCCGCTCAACAGGACAGAGTCCCCATAACTAAACAAACTAATTAAGGTCAGGTATTAGGCTCATCGACTAACTATCCAGGTATGTTGTGAACACCCTTGGTCAGCCAGGAATTGTTCTGCTTATTGTACTGTTCTCTGTAGCGGCATGAATATTAGCTACTGTGGGTACTCTAAGTCTGTGAGTACCTAACGATTCTGTTTATATTTTCCGGAACTTTGTCGATCAAAATCATGCACAATTGGTTAGTATTGTTTTGCGACTGATTTCGCAAGTTGAACGTGAAATTGCTGGCAGCGGGAAAACAAGAGCTGAATCGATTGTTTTGCTGTGATTTTTCACTAAACAAAAGAAAAGTCGATAATTGGACTTGAATTTCCACACGTCCTCATTCTAACAGGTTATTCAAAATTAGCATTTTTTATACTTTGAGATATATCGTTTGATTTCTTAACATTTTGACCCCTATTCTCCGTACAGGAAAAATATCCGGCTGACTAATAGTTCCGTCATGAATTGGAAAATGAAGGATTATATTTTCATAAATTTAGTTGTCCCATTCTTTTTCCCTCTAATCTAAAATAATATATTCGAATAATAAACAAAATATCCATGAAAACTTGAAAATTTGAATTCATTAGTACTTTGGTTACATTAGGTCAGGCGAGATGATCGCGTCCACGACAAATAGCGCACGTCGCGGTCTGAGTGCCAATGACTGCGTGAGCCTAACGCGTCCAATGTGTAACGTGTGTTCGGTGTACGGGGCGAAGTTTTTATAATGTTGTAATTTTGTTTTCATATTTCATATCACTTTGCTGTTTCGATCCGAGGAGAACCCTGGAGTCGGGTAGACAGAGGCTAAATGAGTTTTTCCTTTAAATATTTTTCCAGAAAAGTGCATCTGCTCATCTATCTGTTCAATTTATGGGATGACAGTAGTCAGTGCTGCATGTATAAAAAGCATTGCTCTCACTGTAGACAGAAGGCTGATGCCATTAGGCCAGCTTCATTTTTATAAATTCCTATAATTCATTTTCGAGAAATTCCTTGAGCAATGGCTTCTGAAACGCTCAAATTTTAAAGTGAATTCCACATTAGCGGAGTTAAAAAAATTAAAAAATACTTTAAAATTCAACGTAATAGAAATAAATATAATATTAAAAGCAAGAAAGCCTACTAAGCCATCATCACAACATGGTACGGACAAACACGAGTTTGTCGAACAATTTTCATACCGGATGTATCATACATTAATTCTAAAGATACCTAGACTTGAATAAGGAAAACCCGCGACGGGGGAAGTAGAAAATGAAGGCAAATTGTAAGAGAAATGAAGGGCACGAAACTGACTCACTTGAACACGTCCGCGTAATGCATGGATCCTTGTTGGACAAAAATCCCGCCCAGTCCGAGCACCGCCGCGTGGGCTATGAATGGTATGCTTCTCCCAAAGCCGAATAAAATACCTGAAAATGGGGTCATCTCAGTAAACTTAGAATACAAACATAACCCAAGGAGAGAAATATAACACTCGTTCATAACTCAGAAGAAGTTGAATAAATTTACCTTCAGTAGTACACATATCATTGTTGTGCGTATCAAATTATATATTTGTAACGTTCTAACGACACTCATCTTCATTTCAACGTGAGGTAATCGACCATTTCTTTCATTATCTGTCATTCTTATTTATCACAAATAAAACTCGACAGATGAGAATAGAAATAATGAGTATTTGGTATTAGTGCACACCAAGAGAGTTTATCAAGGGATTTTGTTGAGAAGTCACATTACCGCTGATAGTGCACAAATCAATATACCCTAAAGCTTGGAGAACAATGTTTTCCAACTCCGTGGCCAGATGATTTTCCATTTTTGCATCAATCAGAAACTGAAAGTCGACATTCTTCTAAAAAAAGAGCTTCGACTTCGATGCAATCTTCAACTATACCGAAGGAGAAAACGGCTACAGTTATTTATATTCGAGACACTCCGTTTCTTGGTCACATCACACGAAGTATAACAAATTCAAATGCTTCAACACGAATAGTTAAGTGATACCATGTATAATAAACGCCTATTATAACACTTTTCAGAAGCCCTTCGTTCTTCATCACCATATAATAGATCAGAGTTACAGGAGCTAGTCTTTGGATGACGATTTCAGTGTGGAATAACATTTAAGCCTTAATTTAATTTAGATTGTTTTTTACGCCTCAGATTCAAGTGCAGTGTCTAAACTCCATCGAGTCAAATCTAAGGTACAAATACGTAAAAAATACCATCCGAGCTACGACAAAGGTTTCACAAGCGGATTTGTGTGTGAATGAAAAAATCTACCATAACAACATAATAATACGTCAAGTTTAAAGTTTATTTAAAATATTTCATTACTTAGATATTTCACTATAACTTTTAACTGTATAACTATAAATATTTAAAACATACTTAACGACTAAAATACGACAATTACCACCCACAAGCCACAAAGCGAGCTGTTGTAAGATCTTTGGTCGACCGCGCAAACAAGTGTTGTCCAGAAGAAATATGGCCGACGAATAAAACAAATTCGTCGCGTCATGGACGAGAATGGTTACCCTACTAAATTTTTTGATCAAGTGTTAAGTAAAAGCAGTATGAACTGTCATTAGGATAAAATACCAATAAAATTGACTTTACATGGAAACAGTTTTGAATCTTTTGATAGGATGCTTTGCAATGACCTTCGTAAAACTGCGAGTTGACGGGAACGTTACCTATTCGAAGCTTTTAAATCTGTTGAATACTCGATGAAACGCAGTGAATTACATGTGCATTTCGTACCGATCTCGGTCTGCCGGAGCGTTCTTCGTCTGCTGTTGAGCTAAAATCTCTGAATCTTGAAATCATTACAATTATGCAATGCTTGGAAGGCCTTTTATGATTAAATATTCTTTCGAAGTCCCTCATTATTGTCACTAACGATTCATTACGAAAGAAATAACATCCCGATCTGTGGCCCATTGGTTTTTGCTGTATTCCGGTATTTTTGGTATACGATAATTGTGTATATTTCGATTACAAAATGTGCTTTGTAGGGTATACAATGGAAAAAAATCCGCTGGGCTCTTATATTTATTCATCCAAGCTTTCGAACTCTTAAGAAGCGTGCGTTTTCAAGGAATGAAATCCGTATTCTGATATGGTCCTTATTCTAATAATTAAAATACGCTTCAATCCATATTATTGATAGATAATAAAATTTCGAAACTTTTTCTTTCATTTCTCATGTATGGCATTTTTAAAGTTGTATTAGATGTCGTGTAATAAATATTTAAAATACTGATGGTACTTATGTGCTGCCATGTATATCGATAAAAAGTTTTATCTAACGCGGCCCTCCTAATATTCGTCACGGTTTTCAAAATTTCGTTCCCTTGATAACGAATTGTGTACAACAACTCGTCTTAGCAGCTCGAAAGCTCGGGTAAATAAATAAATTCCCAGAAGAAGTTTTGCAATTATCCTTAAAGATCTAACCCGGGAATTCAATTATCAAGAAATGTGTTTTTACGTAATAATGTATTACACTCTGAAGGAATTAACCAGGATACAAACGTATTCCTAATCAGCAGGACTGTGTCAGGGATAGCAATGCGCAAAAGTGATACGGAAAATCACATAACTTCACATGAGATTTATAATCATTTGTGACGCTAGTGCGTATATGCACAGCCCCTAGGAGCGAGCATCTCACCCCTGAGGTGAGCTTTGCGTAGGGCGGAGCGGTGGGGCTCCAGCAGCGCCGTCGTGTAGGCTGTGCAGAAGCGCTCTTCGGTGTGGAGACTAGCCACTGTCCGCACGTTGCTGATCGCCTCCACTGCGATCTGACGAGATGTGCACATTCCAAGTTAAAATGGGCCGATCAGCTAATAAATCAGCAGTAATTTATACCTATGCAGCCTTAGAAAGGGTTCATGGACACAACTGTTACTAGTAAAAATCATAACAACATGAAATTATGCCTTAGCACCTTAGCTCATTTCAGAAAAGGGAACAGTAGCCTGAGATCGAACAGAAACTATGACATAAAATAGCATAATGACTTTTCGATGGCTCGGTGATTATAGCTGCATGTATGGCGACAGCGGTTTTTCATTTGTGATACACTACTAGGTATGTTTAAAATAGATGTTAAGGCAGAATTTTAAGCACGAAACTATATCCCACTGAATCTGCTCTAAAAATTTACCCGACCACAGGTGTTCTAGATTCACTCAAGTCTGCATCATATTTTCTTAAAATTTAATCCAATACGCGCACTTTAGATGTGCGCACCCCTCTCTCAATATCCACTTATGCAAACCTAAGTGACTAAGTCTGAAAATAGTGTGAGCTATCCTATTTTAAGTCAGATTCAATTCATCTGCCGTGACCGTAAATCAAAGCACCTTAGTACCAAAGGCCATTATACATATTATTCAATAACTTTCGTTCTGCACAGTTCATATTTTGTATTCCCCACGTAGCACCTAAAGCACGACATCTCCGAGGCATGTGTGCATCAAAGATTTTACTAATGTACCTCAGGTTTCAATATAATTCAACTGAGTAAATGTGACTTGGTGAAAATGTCCGTCACCAGCTCCGTCAACAGACAGGTCAACGAGGAGAAGAACAATGAGGTGCCCAAGAGGACTTTCAACATTTATTCAACCGTACTTAAGGAAAAATGTATCAGCCAAGTATGCGCATTGTTTAATTTACTTCCGTGTTCACACAGGAATCGTGAATAATCTAAAGCTCCAAATTTTTCCTTAACGTGAAAATCTTAGTATAGTTACACTAAATTCCTCAATCAGGATGAAAGATAGCATAGCTCACAGTTTCCAAATGAAGCATAAGGGAGAGCTGGGCGACTGCTTTCCAGCAGCTTCAACTATCTCGATCGGTCGTTTGAAAGAGGAGTTGTCCCAAGAGAGTGAGGCGGGTATATATCCTGCAGAACCACTAAAGATCCGTGCTACTTCCTGGTACCACCAATAAACAAAAAGATGAAGTGACTCTTATACGTTTTCGATGGTGAAAATTCAAGTTTTAGTGTAGTTACGAATGAAGTTTGCAATGAGGTATAAGAAATAGGTCCGCATTCTAAGAAAAGGCGAGAGTGCAAGTTATTCCCGGTATTTCAGAGGAAAAGAATTGAATTGTATAAACTTAGAGTCTAAATAACGTCGATTTTTATTCTCAACGATAAATAAAGTCGTCAAGTTCAGGAAAGGTACAAAAACTTATCTCACTCTCAGAGTGAGCGAGAAAAGTGAACGAGAAAAGGCTGCGTTCTAAGTATACATACGATCTTAAAAAATGACCGTGTATAGAACCGGTAAATGAAATTGAACATTAATCAGTGAAGGTAATCGTGTTAGAGATGGCATAAAAACCTTAGGTCCATCAATAGATGATAGAACACCATGATATAAAGCACCACACATAAGGTAAAAGTTGTATTCTAATATTTGCAAATATTATGAATAAAAACTACCAAAAACAATTAGATTTTTTCTGGAAGGCCATACGTCATCCAAACTATACACATGAAAAATCACTCCTCAATGCAAAGTGCCTATTCAATCTGATTTCGAGAAGTAATATTTACCAGTGGAATCTATCAATTGCCGGAATAAAATAGTTTCGTCACCGCATGAATTTGGTCAGTCCTCAAGTTTGGAATCAATTGGTCGACTCTTCGGAAAAACCCTAAAGTTTTTGGCAGAGTTGAGTAACGCACCCTGTTGGCGGACGTGAGGGCTGCAGTTTCCTGAACGGACTGCCTCACTTCGAGTTTGACGTTCATGTTGTTGATGTAAACAACCAAGGGCACTAACGGGCTCGCCATGAGCCCCAGCCGCCAGTCCACGTACATGACGAGGGCGAAACTGAACACCAACACCACACCCGCCTGCATCAACGTGCCCAACTGTCGGCCAGTCATCTGCAAGCACAGGAAGCTAATCAGCGGCGCGAGTAGCAAGGCAATTGGACGGCTGCTTACGCAGGCTTAACTTGACAGTTTTTTTTTGTATAAGAGATGCTAAGGACAAAAGCCGTAGCGTTGCCTTCAACATTTTCATTGATAATTAACCTTCGTTTTGTCGCTCTCTGATGATAAGAAACTCAAACAATTTGCAATTCAATAGGCAGTCTGACGCCAAGTAGAATTGCGGCTTAAGATTTGGTTAAACAAGAGTTCGAGCGTCTCAAACTGAGGTAAATGGTAAAAAATACACTCTTTAGTTTTCTTTATCAATTTTCGCAATAACAGTGATTTAGATAACTCACTCCTCATCAAGCAAGGATTTCTTCAGCGGTGCAGAACGCCAGGTTCAGAAACGAGATGGTACTTCACACGAGCTAAACCTTGAAACGCTTCTCGTGAGACTCAATTCTCATGTCCGCTTCAGCTAGTGATCACTCGTGAAAAGAGTTCTGTCAGAACTTTTTGATGCGATGTGTATATGAACTTTACTTGAAGGTACGTCAAATATTTTTTCGGTTATGGAGATCTCACTGCTCTTCTGGACAAAATCAAACTGTAGAAAAAGTCGTAGATGAACAACATGAAACTTTTACAAAACTACTTGCTATTTTCCTCGAAAAAAACATGCATTAATAGTAAAATTGAATCGAAAATTTGCAAATAAAATGTTTGAAAAAATTGTATTAACGACTGTTCAGATCCCGTGAGTGTTCTTTTATATATGAGTTATTAATAATAAAAACCTACAGTATTTATTATGTAACTAGCAGTCGGGGCCCGCTAAAAATGGTGGGACTACTGATGTATATTTCTGAAGATGCCCTCTTATTTACGGTGACTCGATCTGACTTGAAATAATGTTATTTTCAGTACCACTGATACGGACTGCCTTCTCTGATGGTTTCGCCGATTAGGAATACAAGTCCCAGCAGTTTCTCCTATCTAAACCCTTAAGAGAGTGATAGAGAGATGGACAGACCAACCAACCTAGCAGCACGGCTATTATTGTATAGTGGGATAGACGATGGTGTCTCTCGATTATCCGCAATAAAATAACAATATTCCATTGTCAGCCACAAAATAGTAATAGCTGTTGTGCATTTCTCATACACCAACAATCCGATGGTTAAATCATCTAAATTTTCAACTAACCTCCCCAACGTTAACGGCGTCCACAGAGAGCTTAGAACACAGGGAGCCAACAGCGTTCTCCCGCATGTCGAACCAAGCGCTATCTTGTCGCAGCATTGCCTCGAATGTTAGACTGCGCACTCGCATCGTCAGCGTCAGTCCGGAGCGCGCGATGAAGAATTTCTGAAACGGGAAATTCAAACTCGTTAAAATCCTGACCGCATGGAGTAGAATATCATGAAGTTCGCTTAATAGTACAGCGTTTTTAAAAACGCCAGTTATTAATAGAATAGGAAGAAACCTATAAGTAAAGTGGGACTGTTTAATACGTTTATGACTAACTACGCTACAAGACTGAATCTCTGAGTACAAATTACTTTTTTAGCGTGATAAAGTCTTGAAGATAGATCGTGCTGACGTACGGGATAGACAAGGCACAACCGCAACACTCCAGGAGTGCAAGATTTCTTGAAGCAGTTCAAGGACTGTACCACACAACTTTTAAAGACAAAGCCTCTAAGATACAAAACTGTCGCAATTGAAGCACAAAGTAGGAATAAATTCCCTCAGTTGCAATGCAAAAGTTTCATCCACTCATTTAATCAGCCTCAGAAATCGAATACAAGTCAAAAATAATAAATACTTCCCTACAACCAATAAAGTAAAAAAATTATCAAGCAGCAATTTACATACAACTTGCTGTTGACTAACGTCTTTGTCATACATCGCACGGAGTGGAGAAATCGTGGTATCAATGTATAAATGATTGAACAAAGTATTTTTTTTTTTATTTTCTCAATGTGTATCACAACGTGGACTACGTGGACTATGTATCATTAGAAACGAAAATTTGTTCTGCTCAAAACACAATGCAAAAAAAAACGTTGAAACTTCCCAGAGAACAGAGTGTTTTCGAGCAATGCGAAATTTTCAGAATCGACTCACTACTGATTGTGTGTAGCGGAACGGACAGCACTCAACTGGAGTAACTTTTAAAAAGAGATTTTTACTTAAGTTTTTACTCTTGTAGAACATATTTTCAGTATCAGATAAAGCTTTGTAAGTTTCCTTCCTAATTTTCGAATTATCTAAAATTTTTCCGTTTCCACGCGCCTCTCTGAACCGCTAATTTTTTGCATAATTGTTGTTACGTGTGTTCTTAAGAAATGAATTCTTAATTCCGGTGGTGAAATGAATTCTTAATTCCTGTAGCAAAATGAATGAAGCGGTTTCTTAATACTCTATCATCTTGATGGGCATTCATCATAGTTAAAATGAAAATTGAATTAATTTTTTTCCACAATGTTTGGAACTTACCTCAGAGAAACAAGCGAACAGTGCGACAAATGCAAGGGTTAAGAGAATAAGAGCATGGTGGTCGGCAAGACGGCTGGCTTCCTCTGGGTCTGTGACTGCGAGTGTCTGCACGAAAAAAAAATCATTCGTAGACAGAATGTTTACTAATTAACCATCAATTTTTGAAGCCAATACTCTATATAACTAAACAATAGTCTGGCCAGTGGTTCTTTGGTAACATATAATTTGATTAGAACAATAAGGGTAACTTGTCGGCTGCGAATCTTTTGCTGATTAGGAAAATAATTTTTTTATTCGAGTTTACCTGATAAATTTCAGTCATCGGGAACTAAACATCGGATTGGATTTGTATAAAGATGTTACCTGGAAACCTCTGCTCGGTACTCTTGTCTTTATTTTTATAGTACCACTGAACAAGCTCTCCTTCTTTTTACCATAAACATAATTCGTGAAACAGTAGGCGAAGCTATAATCCTGTAGTATATATCTATGTATATCATTTCAGGCATGTTGAAAAATGAAATAATTCTCGGGTACTCATCATTAATTCTAATTGCATAAATTCTAAAGTCTCATGTTCGTGAGTGATTCCGATCGCTAGTAAACCGCGATCAAAGCAAATAAAATTTCACTGACTTTCTCTGTGGGAATATCATAATTGTCTTTAAAAACGGGTTGTCATTTTATTATCAAAACTTAATTACATCTGAATAGTTTTCATACAATATCGATTGTTTTAATTATCATTTCCAAATCAGTTTAGGAAAAGAGCACATATCTACGTACACGCTGAATTAAAAAAAAAATTAGGACATACTGTATTTATTGAGTATAGCTGTACAAAGCTATGAAGAATCACGATTGTAAGGCCTTTGAAATTATACTACTAAGTAGTTCTACAAATTACCACGCGCTTCCCTCCTGTTTTTTTAACCCCTTCCCCGGCAGAAACGTGTTAACACGTTTTCACAAAATGTTCTTTTTTCAGTCGTCGACGAGCATACTCGTCTAAAACTTTACCTTCAGAAACTAGCAACATTCGTCGATTTTAAGCTTTTGTAAGCCATCCTACGTGTAAAACGAGTATTCTCGTTAAATCGTACGCCTGGCAGAGGCGATAGGGTATAGCTGTGGGATTTCAAGGACATTGTCACTAGACTCCGACAGCCATTGTCGTCGGATGGGTGTTGTTTGCATCCACATTTGCATTCATTTTTTTGTAGCATTTTGTAGGTAACAATTGTAATAAAAATTAAAAATAAAATAGGTTTTCATTTCTCTTTACATTTGGTAATAAAATTTTGAGAAAAATTAAGAAAATATGGTAAAAAATATGGTTTATAGGAAGACGAGTTGACTCGTTTTTGCGGACAATGGTATTTTCATAATAAAAATTTGACCACAAAAATGGGGAAAAAAAAATTAAAAACTGTTTTCATAACCAGCATCCCAAATACTATATAGAACCAAAATAAAAAAAATAGTCTGGAAAAGAAACGCTTTTAACAAAAAATTGTTGGGGAAGGGGTTAAGGCTATGACGTCACTGCTCACCCCAAGAACTTCTCCCATAACGACGGCGAAGATTGGGTAGAGGCTGCCCATGAGAACGATGCCGACTATGCCCATGAAGATGGAAAGCCATTCGTCCTTACACATCTTCAGGAGCTTCCATATTAGCTTACTAGATGACACATCCGCGTGCTGAAAGAAAAATTGTGTTTTAGTGGTCGGGAAACGGGCCATATTTTCGTAAAAAAATTCCTTTCATTAACCTCACTTAAAAAACCTGGTGATGAATAAACAGAGCCTTGTAAGGGTCATTGAGGAATGCAATTGTTCAAGATTTGTTAATAAAAACGTGGATAAAATCGCTCTCAGCCCTCCGGAAAAATTTGTTGGTAAGTTAAATTTCTAGAAACGATGTCTAGAATCAGTGTACATCAGATGTGAAAAGCTCTAAAGAGCGATTCTGACGAATAAAGATTATAAAAACAAAAGGATCTGATTCAATCAAACTTCAAATTTTTTTTACCTAATACAAGTAACGTGGGGATAACATTAATGACGTAAGAATACATGAACATGATTTTCAAAGTTTCTCTTAAATATAAGACGAATTGAGTGTGAAAGATTTTTAATTTGGAGCCTTCGAAGAACTAAAAAAAAGTTGACGGTCAGATTTACATCAATCGTCGATTCACTCTCAGAGATCACAATGAATTTAAAAATGGTACCAAGACTCTGAACCATAGCATGAGCTATAAAGATTACGCATCAAAAGTTTAACCTATGTGTACCCATGGTAATATTTATATGAAACAGAATATGAGGCTGCTGATAGATTTTTGTAAAAAATATAAATCTAGTTTTATTGCAAAAAAATAATGCGGTCGTTATGTATAACTTTAAACTATGCAGTAGCGACAGACTGCGTCTCACACTGCAGTTAACTAATTCAGTATCGGCAGTGCTAGGCTTCCTCGAGTGGAAAAGCAAATTTATGACGCTAATACACGCCGAGGCCAGCCCGACGCCCATGACGAATTGCAGAGAGCCTTAGGACAGAATCGAATCGAGAGACTGCTCGAGTCGCGGTTAGCTGTGGCTATAAGCGCTTGCCTCTCAAGATGAGGGCAGACCGCGATTCCCCTTAGCTCTGACAGCCCTCCATACCCATGAGAAATCTTCGCGGTTGGCCGTCTGGGGTGGCGAAAGACCCACGACCCCACCCCCTTACTCCGATATTTTCCTCCCAAGGAAGACCGTCGAGGAATAACGGCAACATCGAACCTATCTTCTGGAATCTTCCCGAGAAGAACTGGCAATGTGTCAACTGGGGAATCAAAAGAACCCAAGACGAATGAATGACCATCCAGTCAGAAGACGAGCGGCCATGGCGGAGAAGCCATATTTTTTTATTCGAGTCCGAGGGAGCTTGAGAGAGTAATGTTGCACTGTCCTAGGATCTTGTTAAAGTTAGTCTCGTCCTGAACAGTTAACGGGATCGTTACAACGTGATTGTTTGTCTCGTATGGTATGCCCGTCTAAGCATCTAGTACTTGTATTAAGTACTTTAGGGTTCAGGGCTCAAGCCTGTGGCCAAAACAATTTATAAATTCCGTTCAGGATTGAGGGACATGCTTGCTCTTATAAAACCATCACATTGACCTACAAGGTGCTTGTGTACTGAACGTTGTTCAGGTCCCAGCCATTGCTTATTGGTTGAATGTACGACTCCTGAAGCTCCCGAGGAAAATTTGTGTCATTTAATTCTAAATCTATATCTAAAGGCTTCCTATGTTTGACTAACGACTTAGAGCATATAGAAACACGTGGCAAGGCCATTTGGGCACATGCTACCGTAAGTGTTGGAAACCAGTGCCTTGGGATGAAGCAATACTGACCCGGGAAACGTCAGTATCACGAGGTCTAATAAGTACATTTTATTACATTCATTTTAAACTTACTTTTGGTGGCAGCGATAAAATTATACTTCATTTAAAAATAAACGAGACTTCATTTCGTTACATATATTCCAGTACAAATTGAGTTTATCACTGACATTATTCAGTTACAGGGATAGATCAGTAAAGCATTAGCAGCATTAGAACAATTAAATGCCGAAAGAAGATTGAAAATTTAATTGAGGACAAACTGCAATGTATAGACTTTCCAATGACGTCCACCAGCATTCTTCATAGCTGTCAAACTCTCAACGACGGACTTGCAAGGAAAACATGCGGTGTCTCCTCTGAATTTGGACGTAGAATAGGGAACAGCCTGTTCCAGAGTTGTTACACTAGAATGAGCAAGAAGAGATATCCTACTCATTCAGTAAAATCTGTCGAAATGATATCTGCTTTTGAATGAGGCTACAGTTCTTTGTCCAGAAACCCACTTGAACTCTTTGCACTGCTTCTGCTCACCTGGACTTTCTCAACAACGGAGACTTGAAATTTTGGGTCCTTTGATCTTGCCCCAGCGCACATAATAACCTCAGCTGTATTTAGGCGCTTTGAATGGACTGCAACTTCTTAATGTACGGCCTGGGAAAATTTTTATCCTTACACGAGTAAATTTTGTCTACGGCACAGAGAAATTATCCAACATATTCTTCCCTTCGGCGGGAAATTTTTCACTCGAACATTCGTACGTGCATTTTGTAGGTTTGAAAGTTTAAGTCTTTACGGACAAACCAACTCGCAGAGGTTATATTAACGATATTTTCTAGAGTTAAACTGAGCCACCGGTGGTCCACGTAAGTAGGAACGTGTTAAATTATGTCATTTTCTGCTAGTCCATACGATGGTTTCTTTGCAGTTTTTACACACTGCACCACTCCAAAGGGTGAACAGAGAATGTGGTTCTTGAAAATGTTCTTAGCGAAGTTGATTGGTCGTAAAGTAGCCTCTATTTTTAGTAACCCGTTTAGCTTATATGCACGTGTCTTAACACTGTCATAGCAACAACATCCCTGTTGATAACAAGCGCCGACGAAAAATTTCACGGGAGCAATTCAATCCCGTGTACCTTTACATTACATTGTTGAATAAATACTCGTTCAAATTATCTTAAAATGTAAGCATTAAAAAATGCACAATCACTTGGGCTACGTTTGTAAAAAAACTATGATGACAATTTATAAACGATGGATAGTTAAATTAGTCTGGTCAATGACGCACTGGTTATATAAAGTACAGAATTAGGAACTACCCGTGCGATCAAGTGCAGGTCCCAGCATCAAGTGCGATCAAGTGCAGGTTATTAATAGCAGAGGCTATTAATAACCATGAAGAAGAACGAACCGTACTTTATAACGGCTTCTTTATTAGTGAGAGAAGCAGTTAAAAAGTTCTCATGAATGGTCTATGAAGTTTATTTATCGAAACAATAATACTTTTTTACCTAAAATCTGTACCATCTTTACACTTTCGTGACCTATGTTTTCATGGGTAAATTTTGTCTTTGTAAAATTGATGGGGCTACTGATAATTTCAAAATTAATTTTAGAAGTTGTCTGAGAACTTTTTGATTACACCTTGTGTCTGTACTGTGGCAGGGTATGACAGGGATATTGTTTGAATAAGGGAATTTGCAGCGACATGCTGGGTTTTTGTTCACCTGAAACCGTCACTTGTGAGGAAAATATGTCATAAAACAGGGAGAGTGCTCAACTCCATTCAAATTTTAGCCGATTTTCTCTAAAAATGAATTCGTTGTTACTATTTTTTTCTTTAAATGAGATTTCCTCATGGAATAGACGCACTCGGTCCTATTTATTCGCAAATATTATTCTGATTACATTGATGCATTCAACGGAAAACGCTTATGAAATGAGAGAAAATGAAACGGGAATACGGTTGAAAATAAAAAATAAACGGAAAATGTCATTAGACACTTTGGTTGAGTCTATACCTGAACATACGTAATTGATAACAAACTCTAACGAAAGTCAGAAAAAATGCGCATATGAATACGAGAAGGATTTTCACGCACCCACTGTCATTTTACTGGACTTTGTAAAGTCCATAAATGGACCTCAGGAGGCAATTAAAGCGACGATGGAGCACAGACTTCAGCAGCTTTCAACTTAGCAGCTACTTTCTGCGCTTGCTGTGAGAGGGTCCCCTTCTGTTCACCCAGTTGGATTTCACATTGTATTTATATAGTTCGAAATCCTTCAAGATTTTCTTATCTCTCGCATAAAAAAATTTAAAGTAGAGACACACAGAAGTGCACAAAATTTAGCAGGTGAAGAGATTGTTAAATTTTTGCTACAAGGTGAGCCATCGATGTTCCATCTGTAAAATTTATTTTCTCACCAAGTCCAATTCCGAGTTCGGCGATTCAGGCAGAGCTTCATTATCTAACGTTGAAGATCTGGACAATCGCCGTGTTCTGAAACCCGAGACACCAGTAGTGAAAAAACAACGTTTAATTTTGCCTTTCTACCCTAGCTGTGGAAAAATTCACTCAAGTTTTCTAGAGTTCTCATTTTTGGGCTTTTTATATGCAAAAGTACAGACATTCTTGAACGTGATTTAAACTTCTGAGATCGTCATGACAGACTTAAATGATTTTTATACATTTGGGGACAAAATAGTTCTTTATTTTTGTAATATACTCAAAATCAAAGTTGTGTGGTGTTGTGGGGATCACTGATCAGTAGGGATCAGTGGGGATCAGTGATCAGTGGGGATCAGTGATCAGTGGGGATCAGTTATCAGTGGGGATCAGTTATCAGTGGGGATCAGTTATCAGTGGGGATCAGTGGTGATCAGTGAATACCATCGTAATCAAAATTCTAAGAGTGTTCCAAGCGGTTGACCCCACTTGCAAAATACCGCACTTTGCTATGAAGTTATGGAAGAATGTCAGAACATCGAGCTACTGTCAACGAGAAACTATCTTCTCAAATTTCTGACAGCCTGAAGTGATATTAATGAGAATAAGAAAAACCCCTATGGAACAAACACCATCAGTATCCATCTGAAACTTCCCCAACGGAAACTCAAAGCGCAATGAAAGTGCTACGAGGCGACTGAAAAGGGAATTTCGGAATAAATAATTTGATTCTGAGAATCATTACGCGATGTTAAAAAAAAATTCACACCGTGGTCATCGTCGATTGACTATTGGGAGAAAATTTTAGGAAATTAAACGTCTTTTGAAAATCCAATAAATTATATGAACATCATCAAAAGCTATTCTTTTTGACCGACGTTGGTACGTTGTTTAAAGCAATATATGATGGATCAAATTCTGCATAAGCATAACATCAGATATGTGTACAAGTGAATTTATCAAAGAAGAAGCTACTTTTTAACAGGTTCAATCGAAGGATATTGTAATATTTCATCAGAGGTTATTTATACTTGATTCTTCTACTTTTAATAACGATATACAGTTTTACAGAATCGGGAGTATTTGCAAAGTCCAGCCAAATGTTGACCGTAATTTCTTCAATTTCCCTCACACTCCTAACTATGATAGACACGTCAATTTCTGCAGCTACTTCAAAACACTCTGCGTTCGAATTCGCTCATCGTTTTGAAAACCTTACCGATCACCTGCTGTTGAACGTTGAATGTTATCTAAGAAAAATGTCACCAATACGTGAAACTTATCCACAACGAGAAAATATTATTTAAATTGAGTTATACGTACAAAGATGCGGTAGATAAGAGCTGTCGACACATAAGTTAAGGTCTTCCCACGATTAGTTAAACTGGGAAGACAGTTTTGGAAGACACCCATATAGCGGCATCGAACGCTAACTTTCCTCTCAATTCTGGAGTCAGGTCAGACTCGTACCTTGATTGCTGTCCGGGGGTTGCAGCGGGTAGGCTGTCCGAGTCCCCGTGGGCTGTTTCATCTGCCGCTTCAGGTGAACAAACGTCACCTGCTGCAAGAAAATGTGGGTAATTAACTTCAAAATTTAATTTTTTCGTAGAGAATTAATGCATTTATTTGAAGCTTTACTAACTAAACTGACAGTGAAATGTTAAATGTGCACGAGAAATTGAATACATTTTCGATCAGGGAGCAGTTATGAATTTTTTTTAATTTAAGGGAACTTATATTTCACATCTCAAGTATTTCAACAATGAATTTTAGCTGTATCTACATACATTTATGTGTATATGTATGAACTTTGCATACAATTTTTCTACTACAGAATCCCAGTACTACCCAGTCCGCATTTTTTGATGGGAGTTCATCGGGTTATTGCATGATTTTGTAAAGGGATGCCGTCAGATATTCTGGCTAACATTAACGGCTGAGTTGAGCAATTTCCATCCTTATCGTTACTGGGTTTATGACGGTAGTCTTTACTGAGTTTATAACGGAAATGCAGGGCGTCCGACATTCCGCCGTCACATGTACTGGGTTGCATGTGATACGCCGGTGTCGGTTATTTGCAGGAAGTCCAACATTGGGATATCAAAGATTATTATCAGATGGTCCATATAAGCGTTAGAGTGTTCTCCACACCTTCTCCAGTGCAACCAACCACTCCCAGTTCTGTAGCTTCGATAACAAAACTACGAATCTACGGGCAAACTGGCCTTGTGTTCAGCTATGAAAACTGTAACAATTGATTGATCCCATATCTATTCCCTCCACAATTGCATGTGTTCGTTATTAGCTACCACGAATAATTGTAATAGATTTTAATTGGTGATAGAAGTACAGTGAAGGATTAGCAAGTTAACTTTTACACCAATATTATAAAAAAGTGTGAATACGTTTGAAGGGTTACTAATGGCCATGCTAGTTCAGTACTTCTAAATGACACTAAACCTTTTGTAGGATTACATAGGGTAGAACAAGTCCTTTTTACCTATCGGGGAAATGAAATATAGCGCGTCGAGCTATCTTTGTCCGAATATAAGCGCTGTAAGAATTTTTTTAAAGAACATTGAAATATATATAAGTATCTACATAGCCTCGCATACATGGAGGTTTTGCTTAGTTTGTGAATTCAAATCCAAAGGTTATAAATGTACTCACTTTTCTCTTCACTTGAACAAATTTGGGCGTTCACAAGTGAGTAGTAGAGGCCACGCCTGGCCATGAGCTCCTCATGCGTGCCCAGCTCTTCCGCCTTGCCGGCTTTGATGGCCACGATGACATCGGCTGAGCGGATGGTAGAGAGACGGTGCGCAACGATAATCGTCGTACGGCCCTGCCTCACCTGAACGACAGAAAGAAAAACTCCATGAGCAACGGGAGCAAAAACTATGATCGACGAAACAAAAACTCTATGATCGATGGAAACAAAAATTATGAACGACGGAAACAAAAACTTCTATGATCGATGGAAACAAAATTCTATGATCGATGGAAACAAAAACTTCATGATCGATGGAAACAAAAACTATGAGCGACGAAACAAAAACTCTATGAGCGACGAAACAAAAACTCTATGAGCGACAAAACAAAAACTCTATGAGCGCAAGCGAATCAACGCGTCTCTTGTAGAGAAAGTTGATGTGCATCAAAAATTGTGCCGTACGAGTAGTTGGCCTTCATGTTCTCCGTTAGGAGACTTCTGCAAGTGCGGAAGTAATTTAGCCAAAAAAATAAAATAAACAGCAAACACAGAAATGTGAAAACGAAGATATCTCTGTACTGAGAATTTCGTAGCCTTAAAAATGCACCAAAATGTACTGAAAAAACAGCGAACTAAATGTAATGACATTGAGGTGACAATAGTTTTCGAGTGACAGCGAGGTTGAGTCCAGTGAAAAAAAAATTCAATAGAAGTACGCTGACTAGAATGCAGCTGTACTTGACAAGAGAGAGCGAGCACATTTCTGGAGCTCAGCGTGGTGGACAGGCTAAACCAATATCTGGTACAGCACTCATAAAGTTGAGTTCTCCCCTTAACGTAGTTTTATTTTGACTGATTTCATTCGGAGCGTACTTAATTACTGATAATTTTTTACATTTAACATTTAGTTCAGGATACATCAGACATTTAGATTGGCATCCAAGTCATAATCGAAGAGCCAAATAAAAATCTGACACCATCTAGCGTTAAAAATTCCACGTAGAAAAAATCGTTCACGTACTGTGGCCAAACTACGAGATCAGTTGGTGCAAGAGTGGTTTAAAATCGACTAGGCAGACATCAGAACACTTGTAGACTCAATGTCACGCAAAATTGCCGCCCTTATTTGTGTTCGTAGAAGTCCTACAACATATAAGTAGCGGGTAAGTAATTTTTTATCAAGGTGATTATATCAGCTATGGTATAATTAATTTTCTTTTTATTACGGACGCTCATTTTTACGCGGATTTGAAAATTGTTTTAAAATAAACCTAATTTAAAGGCGGATAGTCTAATGATCTGGCCTGCTCATCGTTAAGTTACCTGACGTTTGCTCAAGATTGATTTCGGTGTCGTTAAAATTTTACGAAAAGCAGTATAGTACACCCAGAAAACATCACAAAACAACTTTGCAAAAACTCTCCTACCGTCACCTCACTATTAGCAGAAGATAAAAGTGAGCCTGGCCTGGTTAGTAATACATGAAAAAAGTTAGGAAGGTGCACGTTGTTGTACTTCGAAACCTGAAACAACTTACCGTCTCCGATAGACAGAAAAGAGAGTTTGTTTAATACCAAAATATCAGTCATTCAATATAAATGGACGAGTAAAACTCAAACTATTTCCGTATACATATATATACCACCGTAAAGTAAAAAAATACTGGAAAACATAATGAACTTAGAGTTTCTTTATAATCATTCACCCATCTGATGTTGAAAAATTGTCTGTCTGCATCGCGCACACTAATTAGACTGGGCTGGGGCTTCTGTATGCTCTCTCCAACCGGCATTCGACTGCGGATTCCCGTTTTTTTTTTTGGCCCCAGAGGAACAGCACCCCTGCACGGATCTTCCCGACAATGTTCCCAATAGGTAGGGAATCTCTTAAGAAATGCTTATTTCCACTGATGTAATTATGAATGTTTATTTTCACTGATGTTAAGGTCCAATTGACCCCGTTTGGGTAATGGTTTGCCTGTACGTCGACGCTCATTTTATTCACGGTTACAGAAAACCCTCGTACGTGAACCAGTAAAATTATTAAATACTAATAATACCAACATAAAGAGAGAACTAACTGAAGCAAGCACGTCTAACTTCAAAGCTCTAAACAATATTTGTCGCACTTTCAAGAACTGTTTGAATTTCTATAAAATTGCCAAGGGATGAAGATATTCAAATTTTTTACTTAACGGTTAAACTCTTCAGCGATAGCGGAAGTAAAGGTTTGTAGTAAATAATTATTTTAGTTCGAGTTTTTCTTACAGATACGAAGCGAAACCACCAATGCAAACCACCGAAACCAGCAATGATAAAACGTTCTTCGACATGGACACTGAAAAATATGAAGACATAGATTTCAGATTCTTGCTGCAGATACAAAGTCGTTTAATCCGCTCCTTAAACTGCTAAACTGGAACTTCAGCGCTATTTTTTTTGGAACAATTGTAAGTGGTGAAAGAAGTTAACAAATAGGAAGAAACTAACCTGATCCAAGGCAGCCTGCACAATTGCTTCACTTCTGTTATCCAATGCTGAGGTGGCTTCGTCCAGGAGGAGAATTTTCGGCTGCCTCACGAGCACCCTAGCGATGGCGAGGCGCTGTTTCTGGCCACCAGACATTTGCGTGCCTCTGTTCCCCACCTGGGTCTGGTATTGCTGGCGAAGCAACAGGAGAATTGAGAAGATGGCACGGGAACTCTGGATATGCGAGTTCGCTAAAATTCATCCAATATATTCATATAATCATATCACACTAAAAATATCGATCAAAGGAATAAACATAAGGCTATTCACGTTCCGTATGTGAAATATTCACTTTAAAAAACCTCAAAATGCACTTTAGATTTACTAAAAATGGAGCGCCTTTTGGGATTATGAATTACGCACAGACTCCGACAGGTAAAGGCTCAGCAGGAAATTATGCACAGAGTAGATGAATGGCGCCTCCAATTATAGCCCTTACGATGGGACGCAAGGAACGTGTGTGCCAAAAGACTTTGATGATAAGCACTTGAGCACAGAAGTGGTATTCCTTGTATAAGCTATGATAAAGTAGGAATATTTTCTATTACGTTTTGTGGTTAGTGAAATATGTTTGAATACATACCCCTACAACATCAATACACGTAGTTATTAAAGGCCCTGTATCGCATAGGCCTTCAACTTCAATGGTCGTCAAAAGCCATGAACCATTAGAATTTATCTCGTTATTAACAATCCATATCACGCTGAAATACACTAGCCCTCATTAGTATTTAGATTTAAATTATTCTCACGCTCTGTACCCTGTATCTGAAATTGTCTGAGTCAGGTCGTGTCTTTTCTTTTCTTTTTCTGTATGTGAACTTCTCTTTCCCCGGATTACTAAGCATGTCTCGTTACCTTTTTGTTGTTTCCGAGCATCAGTTATTACCTAGGATTTTCATACATGTTCTTTTTTTATAATACCATTTTCATTGAAACTATTTTACAAATCTTCCCTCGTAGGTAACGTACTTTACAGCGAAGGTATTTCGAATTGTTTTCAAGTTCGTTAAGATATATACATACTTCGTATCAACCGGTGCCACACATGATTCTTTGCGTATCAGAGTAAATGTTGTGCGTACATGTATTTGTCTTCAAATTTGTCGGTCTATATAGATGTTATGTATAGCATAATTTACTGAAAAGTCTTGAGACGTTTCCTATGCTGTAAATCTGTTCAAATTCAATATTTCAAAGTTGCGAGTTGTACGAGTGCCAAAAGAGCTGATGCTGGTACCAAGGATTAAACCGGTACCATGTACTTAGAGCTGTTGAGCTCATTCTCTACAACTAAGTCTCGAACAAGATTTTACCAAATTGTAACGAGACGACTCGACAGTTTTGCATACGGAAACTGCTCAGCAGTCTCTCTCCCACGCAGACAGCGGTGCATAAATATGAGGGCTAATTTGAACCCGCCAAGAGTCATGGTCTTCGGGAGCGACGTTGGAGATACCGCGTTATTCTTTAATCCACAAGGTGACGTTCAATTTGTAGGCAACAATTGATAGCCACATTTCTTTAATTACGTAGCATTCATTTGCGAAAATTTCCGTTCTTCGCTTAAATTAAACGATCGTCAAGCGCTTGCAATTTTGATGGTTGAGTATTGTCGAACCTGTGGAAATTTCATGATAAAATCGTGAGCGTTGGCCTGCTTGGCTGCGGCGACGATTTCGTCGAAGGAGAGTCCCTCACGGCCGTAGCGGATGTTTTCCTCGATGGTGGTATCGAAGAGCACAGGCTCCTGACCCACCACTCCGATCTGGTCCCGCAGCCACCCGATGTTCAGCTTACGCAGGTCTACCGAGTCCAGGGTTACCTGTAGCGCACACACAGTGTTAGTCACCTCACGGGTCAGAATTGCAAGTTAAAAGCCTCACGCATCTTGCACTTCAGCCGTTCCGCGCCCAACGTTAGGTTTGCACGCGTGTACGAAACCTTTTTTCGCAAACGTATACAGCAACGAAATCGGAAATAAAATACTTCAAATGAGCTACGCAGAATCCATACTCGTGACAATTTAAGTATTCCATTAAATCGCGGTTGTAAACACTATAGAAAATTGAAGAAATTGTCTTCAGTTTCGATGATTTCAGTCCTAACGGATGAAGAATTTTATTTCTAACGAGTGCCGAAATCTACAACGGACAAAGTTAACTGCCACGTTACCCTCTAAATTACTTGGATTATACAAATAGATGTTCGAACCGATTTAATTATCGTATTGTCTCCATGTCACGCTATGAACATACTCAGAATCACTACTGAGGACAAGTGAACTAACATCTCTTATATCAGTCTTACAAAGTGATCCCTTTCCAGCTTATATGCCACGGAAGCGTTCCATATCGGATCTTCAGCAAGTCTCTCTAACCATGATTACTGAGAACAGTGAAGGAACCACAGGCTACTCACAGATCCCTGCCTGGGGTCATAAAAGCGCTGCAGAAGTTGGACGCACGTCGACTTGCCGCAACCAGAGGGGCCGACGAGGGCGACCGTCTGGCCAGGCCGCACCTTGAGTGACAACCCTCGCAGGACGGGGACATCATTGCGTGATGGATACTCGAAATCTACGTCGCGGAATTCTGCGATGTAGAATTAAACGTTAAGCTCGGCAATTATTGAATTCGCATTAGCTTAAAGCAGCCTCATTAGCAACAAATCCAGTTCTAATATCGAGGTAAAAGGAAATAGTACAATGAACAAAATGAGTATTTCGATCACTTCAATGTAGTTTCAGGGTCGTATGAGAACAAGACTGCCTAGCAAAATCCATTCATTGCTTATTTCTAAGTGTTCCTGTCCCCTGATTATAACAAAACATGCAAAATAAGTTGCGTACGGTCTCTAATGTATTACATGAACTCAACTATGAAGCTCTAATTTAATTCTCGAACCTCTGTATATCAAGAGGGCAATTGCTCTCTTACATTTCATTGAAAGTACGAGTCTTGCTTCCAACAATAATAACATTGAGAAAAAGCGTTCCCTTCACCTAAAATTAATCTACATGTGAAAACCGCACGGCTGCACAGAAACTAGTGTCACTTTTCACATTTATTACTTTCACATTTCTATACTTTTCACAAGTGGAAGCGAGAGTCATTACTTGCAGCTGCGGACCTGTTTCTCTGAAATCAGCACCCTGTATTCTCACATGAACGCACTTAATCAGAATTTTTTTTTCAAATTCCAGGTACATAAAATTTTGACAGACGGAAAATCATAAGCCTGATTCGGCGTTCAATACCCGCTTGGCCGGCCGAACTCGGGGTGCAGCTTTGCCTGATGAACTGCGGTAACGTTTCGGCTTAAGGGGACCGTCCGATGATTTTTCGACAACGCATACGTTTACCGTTTTCTTAGCATATATCATTCAAGAATGAGTACTCAATCATGTGGCAAAGTTTCATGCAAATCGGACGATTGGTTCGGGAGTTAGG
>VOMN01118560.1:0-53140 GCA_014899125.1 Orchestia grillus | reverse complement strand
CAGAAATTAGCTCTTTGCCTTACTCATTTTTCTAGCGATTTTTACTGAAAGATTTTTTAAATTAATACATAACGCACCATGAGCGGGACAAGTAACTTTTCCACTAGGAAAATGTGCCCCCATCCACTGCCTCTCCACATCTTTTCTGAGATATTAGGTTAGTAAAAATCTCTGTAACTCCTGGGTCTAGGACCTCAAATACTAATTTATCTGATCTGCTCGTTTGCATGGCGTATCCGCAGCCGAGGTTTAGTGTGGCACACCTCTGGCTCACACATACGTTGAGTGTGGCATTCCTTCGACTCATTACTTTCTCATACATTTTAGCACGTGAAATGACCGGCCACAAGCTCTCCATGTCCACACAGAGTCGAGCGACCCAGATGGAGGAGAAGGTCGAGGAACTGTCGGCGAAGGTGGTGGAGCTCGAGAGCAACAAAGGGCGCCACGTGAGGAAGGTGGCTCAGCTCAAGGAGCAGGTGATCTAAAACGTTTTATATACGAGAATCATAACAGTAGTTCTTAATCCGTGAAAATCTTACACTTCAAAGCGTTCTGAACAGGGATGAACCATCTGATGCTGTGCCACAGGTGCCGTTTGTACGGTGACGTTGTCCGTGTGACGTATGAGACTTCATGGTACGGTATGAGGGTAAAACTGTCCTACGACTAATACAATTCATTTTCCGAGAATAATTTCGTCTTATTCTCTTACCGTAAAACTTTGTCGTCTTCGAACTTGACTGGCATCATGTAGACCAGACACCTCTCATAAATACACCACAGAGGAAGAGGAAACCTGCAAGATAAGCCATAAACATTTTGAAATTTTAATCTTCACGCTAGAACAGAAAACTTGTTCAGCACACCATCATGCTGCCCGAAAACCTTAAGTGCATGGAGGGTGCTGACGAATTGCTCCTTTCCACGCCCTCGGCGCCGAAGGCATGGAAAGGAGCAAATCTTCACGCACATCGGTACATTGGATTGAAGAGGAGTGGAAAAGTGTCATGTGGACAGACGAATCAAGATTCTGTTTTTATAGCAATGATAATGGGTCTTTCAGTTGAGGTATCCGTCAACCTAGACCAGCATGGCTACATTGAGCTGGTAGATGACCAAGATATGCCATTTGATCAATAGCTGAATGAAGAAAGGTATATTGCTTTGCCTATCTTTCCGGATGACAACTGCCCGGGGCATCGGGCTAGAACTGGTTTGATTGGCATGAGAGTCATTCAGAATATTTCAGGCATTTAGATTGCATAGCTTAGTCACCAGATCTGAACCCAATAGAAATTTTTTGAGACCCCCTACGTTGACAAGTTAAACATCGAGAAGATTGCCCGCGCACTGTGGCTGCATCAGATCAGTTGATGCAAGAGTGGCTTAAAATCAGCCAGGTGTACATTAGTACACTTTTAGACCCAGTATCGCGCAGAATTACCACCATTGTTCGTGGTCGTCAAAGTCCTACGCCGTGTAGCAGGTGGCTAATTTTTTGTCCGGAGAGTTTATGAATGGTATCTTTTCCAGGAAATTTAAACTAAATTTAAAGAATAAGGCCCATACTTATGAGAATAATACCGATATTCTTAAAAGTAATGCTCTCATAAACCGAGCAAGACACACATTAATGAGAAAATAGCAACAATATTAAGAATACTAAAAGTATTTATAAAAACAATGCTCAAATTGTTAGAACAATACCCATATTAATAAGAGCAATACCCACATTATTAAGAACCATACCCAGATTAGTAAGAACAATAAACAAACTATGTCGAGTGAAAAATACCCATTGCCTTTACACTGCCACGGTGCTGTAGGATGTCCTAGTAGAAATGGAACTTTCCGGGTTCTTAAGTAGCTCCACTTAAAATTGTCAAAGATACTTGCAATATGCAATTGAAAAGTCCCCTGAATGAGTATCAGGAAATTCACATCAGTAGTCTTTAACTGACTTAAAACATGCAACGATAAATTGTTCGAAAGTCCCTCATGCAGAGCAGCCCCCGCATTAATAGGGGCGTCTGTAAAGGAAACAAGTGACGGTGGCGAGGCGTGTGTGCAGGTGCGCGTGGCAGGGGAGCAGCTGCTGGAGGAGCGACGCGTCAGCGACGCCACCCTGGACGGCCTCTCCCACGACATGGCTCTCGCTAGGCAGGGCCTCAGGGACGCCCTCAGGAGAGAGAGGGCGGTCAGTGCTCCTCTGCCTGTCCTAACGAAGTCCCAACGCACAGGGACTGATCGTGAAGTGTTCATTAATTATCATCCAATTACATGTCGTGCAATCAACCACCGAGTAATTAAATAGCGTCCGATTAAGTAGCGTATAATTCAACATCGTGTAATTTAATATCGTATAATTCAATATCGTCCAATTAAGTAGCGTATATTTCCATATCGTTTAATTCAATACCGTGTCGAGAAATTAAATTACGAATAAATGAGGTAATGTTGTGCCAAAGGAACTCGTGGGCCGAGTTCCTTTGTTTCTCTTCATGAAGGCAAATTATTCGTGTCTCTACGAGCTAAACTCGTAATTCATGTTCACGTTATATAAAGAAAAATGTCATGATTCATCGGCCTTTTCAAATTAGTGCGAAGATTTCTAGTTCGACCGGGAAATGACACCATTCAGTTTTCCAGCTTTCCTTGCATGATAGATAATGCCCCCAGCACGAGTAACATGCACCGTAAGAGTTAGAGAATTGTGTAAAGAAGTATTTTGTTTTTTCGCAAAGTTTTTTGCGTTCTACTCATTCCTTCGAGCACAGTTGAAATTTGCAACTTTATACTCACAATAGTATACAAATCAAGGTGAAAATAGTAAAAATATTTGAGCTAATGTTCGAGAAATTTTCGTCTTGATATATGAATAGGTACAGTTTGTCGCAAAATGAAATTCTCCCCGTTGAAGAACTTAAATTAACTGAAAAATACTTGGTACAAAAGTAAGCTTTCGGCACTCAAATGACAGGAACTCATAGCTCTGGCATGCCCAGCTGCTGGGCTCATTACCCGGACATGCCCCAGCTGCTGGGCTCATTGCCCCGACATGCCCCAGCTGCTGGGCTCATTACCCCGTCATGCCCCAGCTGCTGGAGTTCCGGCGAGTGGTCATGGAGTTGCTGGGTACCGACGGAGACGATGGCTGCAGCTCAGACTTCGACACGCTGAGTCGCCTCCAGAGGCTGGTGGCTGGCCAGCGGGAGATGGTCCAGCTGTCCAGGAAGCTGGGTGACGTCACAGCTGGATCTTCTCGGCCCTGTAGGTGAGTGCTGCAGGGCTACAGGTGAAGCAGGCTTGTGCATGTCCGCAGGTGGTGCTGGCTTGCAGATGAGGGGTGCAAGTCTGCTGGAGGTGCAGGTCTGCAAGTGAGGGGTGCAGGTCTGCAAGTGAGGGGTGCAGGTCTGCAAGTGAGGGGTGCAGGTCTGCAAGTGAGGGGTGCAGGTCTGCAAGTGAGGGGTGCAGGTCTGCAGGTGAGGGTTGAAGGCTGCAAGTAATGGGAGCAAGTTTTAACAAATGGTTTCCAAGTTGTTCTTCTCAGCAAAACAAACATTTTTACATGGGGATTATTCTACTGTTTTCGCTTTCGAATGCAAAAGTTCTAACTTAAACACACATCAAAGATTGGTGTCCCGTTAAAACTGCTTTTATTTCAAAAATAAATCCCACACAACATTTTTCACGCAGTTACGATCAGAAAATTTCAAAGTGTCAAGCGCACAATCGAGATCCAATCCCAAGAGTAGACAATATTTTATATCCAGACATGTATGTTTGAGAATCATAAATTGTTGGAGTTGGAGTTGGAGAATCATAAGTTAGAGAATTGTATTTTATATCCAGACATGTAAGTTTGAGAATCATATGGATGCACGAGAGAAGTCTGACGCGCAAACGCTTATTCCGTCACCGGCTCTGTTTCTTTCTCCTGGAGAAGAATACGAGCGATTTTTAGCTATGGTTTCCATCAGGAGGGAAAGAATGCACAATTTTCGAGCTTCATTTTCTTCTTTTGTGTCCAGCGCCCACACCCTCCACAGCCGGTCATCCTCAGGAAGATCCTTGTCCCCGCATCGGCCCGTGTCAGCGTCCAACCCCTTCCTGGACCACAGGTGAAAATGTTTCTGTTTTTCGTGTGGCAGTGAAAGTGGATCGTCGATAGGGCGATAACCTGTGCTTTAGCAGTGCGACCGCCTGCCGCTTATCTCTGGCTCGCTGGAAGTTATTGAAAGAACATCGGGTGCAGTGTTTCTTGAAGTCACGTCCCAATTTCGCCTCTGCCTACCGTTGGTCTCTCAGAAACTTATGGGAAAATTCATCCGTCAGAAGAATGAAAGTTGTGTTCAGAAGCTTATGAAGCGATACACCAGATGAAACTGAGGTCCGAATGTCGATTACGTGGTTATCTTTTTAGCTTTCTAATAGCCCTACGTGCACAGCCTTAAAATGATTGGTCTTTCTTTCCCTGTTCTTAACACACAGCTTTGAATTGAGTGACTCTTCTTACGATATTCCAAGTAATACCACGTACACACCCATGGAATGAGGGGTTGTTTATTTCCATATCTCAAATAATACTACTTGAACCGCCTTGAACAGCCTCTACTTTTTACATTCCTAGCAGCCCTCCGTGCGCAGCTATGAAATCCAGCTCTGACCCTCACTCAATTGCTGCAATTCGAGCATCACTTCCGGTCTGGATTAATATTTCAATTCTGAAGTATAATTTTTGGGTTTCAAAAATATTTAATGAGTTTTTGGTGGTTGGTAGATCGTTGAGAAATCCCCTTTTGAAGCGGTTTCTTGAGCTCTTCAACGTAGTCGTGAGTTTAAGTTTGCGATGATATTATTTTCCCAGGGGCAAAACGACCCACCGATGGCTCGTCTCGCATTTAATGTGTTGAGAATGAGAATTAGATGGAATAATTTTCTAATAAATTTTGCTGTGTTTTTAACATCTGCACTAAAATTTGCTTTTACATTTTTAAAGCACTAAAATTGCATTTTTGAGGATTTAGTTTCAGATGGGGGGCTTTAAAAAACAAATATATATACATAAGGGTATAAACATGAGGGATGACGATGACATCTGGCGTACGTATTGTATATTCATTCTCGATTAATCAGCTTCGAGAAATGAGAAATTGGGCGTTGAGTGGCGACAAAACTTAAACTTTTTAAATAATTCAAGTATTATCTAAAGGATATATTTCCTTGCAGGCTTCCTCCGCTAGAGAGCTCTTTAGCAGATTTGAACGCCGATTTACGCGCCCTCACCGAGCACGCGAACAACCATCGCCCCAGCGTGCGGGTGCTCCACTCATCCCCAAGGAGGTCATCGGCTTCTGAAGCTCCAGGAAAACCTTCCCCCACTCCCAGTTCCGGTGCTCCTCAAAGTCAACCTGGTGGTCCCTTGACGAAGTCGTCCTCAGGTTCCGTGAACGGTTGTGTAGGCAAGAGCTGCTCATTAGTCAAAGGTCATTTTCCTTCGTGTCCAGTCGAGTCGTACTCGCCCACTCGACAATCGCCTGGGCGATCGCCTACTCCCTCTCGACCTACGTCAGCAAATGGGCGCGCTACTCCAACTCGAGACTCACCCCTGCTCTACTCCAGAAGGTCGAAATCTTCGACGGAAGGTACGGTCACGTCTGAGAGACAGTCTCCCTCTCCAATCCGGCAACCAACTCCACCAACTCGTCAATCTCCATCTCCGCCAAATAGATACTCTCAGTCACCTCCTTCTCCACCCAACAGACTATCTCAGTCACCTTCTCCGCCTAGCCGGCTCCCACAATCGCCATCTCCCATTCTGACGCGCCCAGGCAGTGCGACGAGGCGCTTGAGTTTCGGGCGCACCAACAGCGTCTCTTTCTTGGACCAAGACGATGAAGGATCATCAGACGAAGACCAGGACGAAGACGGCTCTTAACGTAAAATGATTTGATACTCTCACGGAATATGATCCTTTTCATCGGTCATGCATAGTGTCAAAGCCCTCAAAAATCTGGTAGGTGCGTCTGTTCATGTGGGTTATGATCATAACAGAGCCATTTTAACGCCCCCACTCAATGAAGACAGAGAGCCAAAGAGCAAAAAACGCACAGTTCGTTCAGTAATTCACTTGAGTAGTCTTTGAAACAAAGCAATTTATCATCATAAGTGTTACATTCTTGAGCTAATCGAAAGCATTTCGTCTAGACAACTCATAGCTGAATTTTAATAGATGAACCAATAGCTTCGAGTGTGTTAGATATTAGTAACGTTTTTTTCAAATATGGACATTTCTTAATTAGGTAGTGCTCGCAATATTTTTTAGTCTAACGTTATCATATAAAATATAGTCGTATACATAACACCATGAAGTCTCGTGGTCTGAAATTTATTTCTAGGTTATATTCGTACTTCAGTATATCACATTACACGGATTTTCCAATCCAACGTCTCAATATAAAATTGAGGTTCAATGTCTACTACTTTTACATGAAAATAATCCCAAAACGGACTATGATGTGAGAACAACTTTGTGCGAATCAAACATTTAACAATTTCTGATTAGCTTTAATAATTGATCTTGAAACTTGTTCGGCTTCAACGAATTCGTTGAGCCAATTCTTGAATTTTATTTGTTTGAAACCCACGTGTTTCCTGTTTAAAGGAACAGAAATTATTTCCATACTTTAGGAATTGAACAAAACTGAAAGATCATTGGAAGGCCTGGCCAGCGACACGTGAGTGAAAGAGCGAGCCACGAAATTCTTTTCACGCCCGAATTAGGATGCGTAACTCGAAATTCTTTACATTCAGGGCCAAAATTCTAACCTATTTTCATACACTACAAGAAACGTACCTTAAGCCACTGTGAAATTGTTTGCTTATTATCTTAGTTTTGAAGTGAAACAGTCAATTTAGTACTACCTGTTTTTATCGTCATAGTTTTATCTTACATTGATATGCGTTATCATTTGAGATTCAACTCTTTTCCATCCATCGTTTCAACAAGTATTAGCTTCAAGCAGTGCAAATGTTCATAATATTTTGTATAAATCATAACTTTTTGATATAATTTTGCAGTTTATCTTATGTAAAAGAGAATCTAGGCAGTAATACGCTATCTTCGCATTATGATTTTTATTTCAAGATGTATCCACAAAGATCCTGCAAATTTTTGGGTATGATATTTAACTTTTCGTGCTTTGCATAAAATTATGAATCACAATTCAAAATTTCAACGCAACTTCCGCCGCTAATTTTGAGGTGGCAGTCTTTCTGATCACAATCAGAAGTTCCATTCCTACTTCCACATTTTAATTTTAATGTTGTAATTTTCATGGATGAAAGTCTAAATGTTGTATGCTTTATATGGAACTGATTGCGGAATAGACCATTTTTCCCTTCTTCTTTCTTATCCGATACCGTAGAGAATATCATAAAAATAAATTCGAAAAGGTAATTATTGCGGGCGCTAAAGAATATATAAACATCCTTAACATACAACAAACATTGTTGGTTTCCAGTGCTTTAAAATAACTGAAACAAGAATTACGAGAAAGATGTGAAGTTTCAAGTTTCTTTTTCCAAGGGAAGCACTCCCTTCTTCCGGAATATATATGTAAATATATAATACCCAGATTAAGTGGACGTCTGCATTCACAGTGTTGGGCCTTATTATTATGCTGCACGGAAAACCACTACACAGAGCCTTAATAGACAAATACATCAATAAATTTTACCTATTCCTACATGTCTAGCATACACTCCGCTAGTCGAACCATCAGAAGCACTATGAAAACTTTGTAAAAAAAAAATATTCAGTAACTGGAGTTTCGACCCCAGACTTTTCCATACGCAATCCATGGTTATAGCACGATGCCATTTATACTTCTGTTTACCATGAAAAATTATAGAGTAGTTAAAATTAACTTGTAAAAATCGTGGTCCTACAGAATGGAATATAAAATAAAGGTATTAGTTCTTCTGCGATCCCATCAAAAATTTTATGAGCTTTCATCTGAATGTAATTTGAGGTCTCTAATTTAAATGCAAAATATGAAGGCCTTGTTAAATGAAGCTTCCATCCTTGCCCTAGCAGGAGATGAGAAATAGGAAGCTAATTTTCATGTCTCATGCCTGCTAATAGGTGTTGTCCTAAGCTTCATTTTGAAAGTATTTGAGACTAATTTGAACGCTTATCGTACAATAGGTCAGAAAGGAGAACAAATTTAATATTTAGAACCCAATACCCCGCTGCATAGTGTAAGAAAAACGGAATAAAATCTATTATTGTTCAAATATATTGTCATAAGCTTTGTTTTGATATGAATTTGGGGTCTTTGAATTTGAAAAAGTATTCGAATAATAGCCTTGCAGCAGAGAGGATCAGGGTTCGAACCTTGGCTCAAGCAGACATTTCCCTTGGTACTTCCCTTGGGAAAGGAAGTTTAAACCCCACATTCCTCACATCCCTCAGCACGCCAGTAGTTTTAAGGCATTGAAAACCCAACGGTAAAACGTGTTGCAATTTATAAAGTTTTTTTTATGGTTTTTAATGTCAATCAGGTAAAAAATAAGCCGTGAGACATAAATTGGGGGAGTAAACGTATAGAGTTATTGGACTAGATTCAAATACAGGGTAAATAACGGAAATAATTTTTAAATGTCTGCATTGAAAAAGTTACGAGCTTTCATTTGCGACTAATATGAACTCTCTACGTGAAAAATGTGAAAAATGAATAGCATATTAAATTACTTCTTTGAATTGTGTTTTTTTCTGACATTTCAATTCCAGCGTTGAAAGTGGTATTTTGAACTTTTACTATTGTCATTTTATCTTTTCTTTTTACTGCACATTGCATTAGTCAGTGTATGATTAAATAACTGCGGCCAACTGCAAAGAGCGTCCTCTTGTTCATCGTGCAGCCTTCATTTTAGTGACATTGGTTAGGAATTATTTTTCTGAGGAGCGGAAATCTATTTTCGATAAGTTTCAATGCATAGACAAAGTTGTATTGGAAAATATTCAAACTGTTATTTATTCACCACCGACAATGAGTCGACAGATTTCGTGGGGTAGTATAACGAATATTTAGGGTAAAGATTTATTCGTTCATACGTTCTGTGTAGGGATCAATCCAAACTTTTGTTCCCGGTAGAACACGTGCGTGCGGTTGAAAGAGTATAGGTAAGTTTCCTCACTAAATACCGTACCAATACTTCGTAAGGTGTTTGTGTTCATTTGAACTTTCTGTGTCTATCAATTTTTAGAAATTAAACAATAACGAAGGCTTCTTATGTTTAAATGTTCTAGGTTTTTGTGGTACTAGAGATTTTAGAGATGAGTTGATGAGTTGTGCCGTATTTGTTAATGTGGGCCCAATAAAAAACACAAACATCGGTGTAATGTTGATTGAAATTTTATATTTTCTAAGTTTTTTACCTTTGAAAAAAGTCTACTTTATATTTCCAAGTCCATAGTGCTTGCTGTTTGCATTGTAAATTGATTCTTTAATTTTTCATCGTCAGTCAAGTTGATTGAAGCCAAATAATAAAATGAACTAGGTGATCTTGATTAGGCACCTATTTTGTAGTGCAATTAAGTTTAGTTTAGTAGTTTTAGTCATTGTTTCTTGTAGTGATAGAACTGAACTCTATTTATATTTACATCACTGTTGCGAACTGCACAGTGTTATATTCATTGTACAGCCTTCATTTGGGTGTCACACAATCATTAGATGAGAATTTTTTTCTGAGTGAGAGAACCTATTTCTAAAAGGTTAATGATGAGGAAAAATTAGTTTGTTTTACAATGTGTCTCTCCTCTTCTCTTGTGCTCCATCCTGATTGTCTTTGGCTTCAAATAGGATAGGTTTTGTTTATTTTACGCAATATAGTATAATACTAAAACTCTGGTTGTCTTGCTTGCTTGAAACCGTGCACATGTTTGTTGGATCTGAGATATTGAAAATTTATACTCTTTGTTTAATCTTGTATTGTGGATACCAATTTAAGTGCGTAGGATTCGTTTCTGGATACGGTTTGATTTTGATAAATTTCATTTGACCCAGCGGGTCACATGTTGTCTAGTTTAATATAATGTTACTGGGAGTCAGAATGTGTAAAAATCTAGCTCAATTTTTGTCAAGTTTGTGTCCTTGCATTGTATTTGTGTTCGAAAGGTTTGAGTATTGTTTAATTTAACTATTCTATGCATCATAACAAGTTGCGAATACTAACTTATGAAAGGTTTCAAAGTATGTAAACATATATGAAAAGATATTCAAAGCATTTGCTTACAAAGCCAATATAAAAGTGCTAAGTTTATTAAAATTTATACCACATTTTCACTAACTCTATTGAATTGTATTTGATATTCCCTTAGGTCAAATTTTCTAAGCAAAACTAATGCTAATGTAACTGGAAGGAAATGCAAGAGCAAAAAACATGCAACATTAACTTTTTTGAAATGTGTTCCTATCTTGTTGAACTGTTGGGAATATATTTCTACAGCTCAGGAAGCATATTCCTATCCAATGATCCTAAAATGAAAGCTGTACAATAAAAATGTCCTCTGCAAGATACCAATCTAAGATAAATAGCAATCAAAATGGTTAAGTATTTACTCTATTGTGGTCAGTATGTATTCTATTGTGGCCAATTGCTCAGAGTGTACTATTATTTGTACAGCCTTCATTTTAGGGACATTGGATAGCATTTTTCTCCTGAGTGGTGGAAATCTGTTTTCAAAAGCTTTATGATAAGAAAAAAATTATAATTTACTGTATATTGTATAACCTGTCTTCCCACTTCTGTGCTTCCTCTTGGTAATGTTAGGGTTAGGTTAAGAAAAGTTTGTTTTGTTCATTTGACACATAGTAATCATGCAATGTGGAAAAAAGGTATGAAATATGGTCTAAATTCCCATAGACTTAGAGATATTTTGGGATATTAGTACAGGAGCAGTTTAAATATTTCAATGTAGCTTTTTTCAGCATTATAACTTTTCAAAAATAAAATTTCTGTCTTTATGAAAATAATTTTTATCCAATGATGCTAAAATGAAGGCTGTACAATGAACAGGACACTCTGTGCAGTTGGCCACAGTGAAGTAAATATTAACCAAATTTCTATTCAATCGCACATTGAAGACTACAATAAATAAACACTCTGTGCAATTGGGCGTTCTAAGTACCATGGCCTTCACTGCTGGAGTTCCCTGCCAGGTACATACCTGCAGCCTAACCCTGTCAGAGACGGAGGTTTGTTTTGTTGGCTTTTCCCAGTGGGATTTATTTATGCTTGTTGCTTAGAGAGCATATGCAGGACTGACCACCAGCAACACTGAACATTACTTTTATCTTGTATTTTTGTTAATTTGTTATGGGCCAACATGTGAAAAATTGTTCAAATTTCCTCTAAATTTTAATAGAATGCAATAAACTTTTTGGTTGAGTAGTGTACCAAATTGTCATTTGCTCATGATATCACAATTGAATATGCTTAAATTGAGATGATCAACATAGTAGTGTTTCAATTAATAAATAATTGAGTAATTTGAAGGTTAGACTCAACAGTAACTTGGAAAGGTAGATTGTGAAGTAGTGAGATTCAAGATAGTAGTGGGTATTATTTTTGGTGCAGATAATTATGATCCTAAAAAAATAAGTAATCAATGTATTCTGTTTTAAAAGAATAAACTTTGAAGTAAACAAATGGGAAATTGAAATTTATTTATTTCTAGCAAGGCTATTGTGTGAAACATGATCATAATTTTTAAAGCCTAATTATTTATTTGACACAAATTTGACAGAGTTTTGTGTTAAAGTTGTATTAGCATTGAAAGTAAACTTCTTAATTGGAAATTTTTAGAATAAACAGGAAAGTTATAAAAGTGTTTATGAAGACAAAATCCTAATGTTGAGCTTATCTACTTCAATCACTGTTGAAATCAGGAATCTACTGTGTCAAAACTATATTCATGCTAAAGATAATGTACCTATATCTGTACTCCAGAAATACCACAACAAAAAGATTATCAGTCAGTGCCCTGGCCTACCTAGTGAGCCAACATAACTTGTTTATATGAGGGTTATATTACTTGAACCTTTCAAATTACACTCAATAGCATTGGTCAATAATTTGAGCTTTGTATGTATTAGTGAGTCTATTAGCTAATAATAATGTCTTCATTTTGTCTTGCAGGTTTTACAAGTAAAATAAAGAAATAATTAAATATGTCTGAAGAAGTTGAAACCATTTCTGAAGAGACTATGGCTCAACAAACAGACAATAAAAAAGATGATATTAAGGTGAGTAATTATGTATAATATTTGCTTTATTTTATGTAAAAATATCAGTTATTAATTGTGATATCTGTATAAACACACTGCATCTAAACAGAGAACCTGGCTTGACTAGAGATAAGGAGGTAGTACATTTCAAATGTCAGAGTTGGAGCCATGTCAGGCAGTTGGCAAATGACCTTTAGAAGTCTTCTGGGATGTGTGCATGCCAAAAGTATCTTTACAAAGCTGAGAGGGATTTACTTGTCCCTAAAAATCACTGACATAGAGAATAAGGTAATTTGATGTACAACAATCTTCACACCATAATAGTGCCTCAGTCATATTGATTTATGTGTCTACTGAAACAAAATTCAAATTTTTAGACATGTCAGGTAAGTACATAAGTGCTGATTCAAAAAGTTAATGTACTTAAGCCTTGTTACTGTAAAAATAGAACTGGAGCCAAGATCCAACAAAGTCATGGCTCTAGCTTCAGTGCCAGAGCAACCAATGTTTCCTGTGGCTCTGCATCTTTGTATTTGATGAAGTATAAAATTGATGCTAATATTTTTTGCACTTTCAATTCTTGCCTTGCATGAGCTGAACACACAAACTAAAGTGTAGTTGAGGATAAAACGAATGTCTTGTATTTTTAGTACAGTTTGTCTGGAAAGTAATTTACAGTAAATCAGTTCTGGTCTATCATGTCTCCAACTGGATCTTTTTTTTTTTTTTTGATGTATTAATATTGTCAAGCCAAGTTTCAATCTCATGACAAAATAATTTAATGAACAATTAGGGCTTAGGCAGACATTATTCAAGTATAAAATTCCTGACTATTTTTAAATAGTTATATATAATTCTTGTCACAAAAATTATTTACTGATGTGTGATGTTATCTTGAAAGTCCCATCTTGAAGGAATTTGAGCTATGTGCGTACCAATGTGCCTTTCTCCCTCAAGAAATTGCATCCAAGTAAGATTCTTGTATATTTTTTAATGGATTTTCTCTTTCAGCCCACAGAGGATTCTGCAAATGGTCACTCAAGTGAAGACAAGCCAGCTGAATCTGAAGAGGGTGCCAAAGTAGAGAATGGATCTGCATCTGAAGAGAAGTCTCAAGGAGAGGAAGAGCCCAAAAATGGAGAAGTAGATCCTCAACTTGCAGAGAAGATAGTTTCACAAATAGAATACTATTTTGGAAACTACAACCTACCTCGTGACAAATTCCTTTCAGCTGAGGTGAGACAAGACATTTAGCTAGTACGCATCCCTGGTAAGCTCAACGACTTATCTCTGTCTCTTGAAGTTTGTCATTTAGTAGCATTACTCTACGCTGAACTCATAGTTTTGTACTACAGCTCCAAATTGTGATGAAAGTAGGAAGCTTCCAGTGAGTATCTGCTTGAACTTCATTTGGAGGAATTATCAGTTACTGATGGTAGTACCCAATAAACTGTATGTATTTGTTGATGTCTAATTTAGTGACTGCGGTACACTGGCGTAGAGGTCTTGTACCAATTTGTCGCAATGTGCTCTCTAGAGGCAATTTACGTAAAAATATTTAAATTGATGGTTGGTTCAGTTGAGGCTAGAACATCTAATGGAGAATTATTATTTTTCTGTGTACTACTAAATAAAGCATTGCATTATTGTTTTTTGGAAAGATTTGATGAGTATGAGTTTGAATTTTAACTGCTTTAGTTCACTTGAACCCTTGTGTCGAGATATGCTATGTGTACTGGAGGAAGTACATAGTATATATTTTAGTACAAGCTAGGGATCCTGTACTTCATTTTCGTTTTGAGTCTTACCTTTACACTCAGAAGTTCTTCACCACAAACGAGTATTACAACTCTAACGTTCTTTCCGTTTCCTCCAGGTGAAGAAAGATGACGGTTGGGTGCCGCTCAGCACGATGGTCAAATTTGCGCGTCTCGCGAGACTCACCACAGATTTTGGCACGATTGCCGCCGCTCTCAGAGGCAACGACGGCACTTTCATGGAGGTATGCTGGTGGCACTGCTACGTCCTGGTGCAGTCTGGGCTCAGTTCTACTGATTATGTTCGTGTATCTCTTCCTAAAAGGAGAGATTTTGAGAAAAATTAACGAGACAATTCATCCGTCTAAAATTTTATGTAGAACTAAATTCGTCGCCTCAAAGATTTTAATTCTTTGCTTAAGTCAGCTTGTGTGTTTTTGGCTTTATAGTCAGCCCTTCATGAATCTTTAGTAGCATCATGCAATCACTGAGAATTTCGGTCTGTGTCATCTCACACCACAGCCCTGACCTAATGTCCACTCTCGCCACTTCAGGTTGACGACGCGAGCACGAAAATCCGTCGCAGTGTTGACGAGCCGCTGCCAGAACTGACGGAGAACCTGCAGGAAGAGTCCATCAAGCGAACAATTTATTGTAAGGGCTTCCCCAAGGACGGCTCAGTCACCCTAGATGACCTATTGGAGTACTTCAAGCAGTTCGGCGAGTACGACTCCGTGAGGGTGAGTGGGTCACATCTCTCGGGCATCGTTCAAATGAAGTTCTCTTATCTGGGACACTACCGTCGCTGTTTATGTATGGATCTCTTACCTCGTTACTGCGTCTGTTTAAGCACACAGAAGGCTGTACTTGTCAAGCTGTGAGCTCTCTGATGCAGTGATACTATGATACTTGGAGATGTTTGGGCCTTCACGCTCTGGCCACACTGGGGTGCTGCCGTTTTGTGTGCATGGTGTGCCTTCGCAAATCCGCGAGCTGTTGAATGAGGCCGTTTCCCTCTCCCGTTTGATGATAGGGAGGCAAGGGAGGCCTATGAGGGATAGTTTGTAGAAAGTTATCCAGCTTCGTCTTGAAGACGTAGAGGGAACCTTCGAACTCTCTCAGGTTTTTTGCGGACAGCTGAAGAATCTGGATCCTATCACCGGGAAGGACTGTTCTTGTCTAGTTCGAACTCTGGCATGTTTTGACTGTTAGGTCGATATGTTCTTGGGATCGTCCGTTGTCCTCGACAATAACACCCAAGTCTCTAAGGGAGCTTTTTCTCTATTTCTAGACCCCGTTCCGTTCAGTGTGTCAGTATTTAGATGTGCTTGCTTTACTTGTGAAGTATCAAATGTGTACAACTTTTACAATGCTCGACAGATGAGGACTTACATCGACAAGAACACAAATGCAAACGGCTTCAAAGGATCCGTTCTGGTTGTGTTCAAGACTGTGGAGCTGGCAAAGGCGTTCCTAGAGCGACCTCCCACTCAGTTCAAAAAGATTTACCTCATCAAGAAGTGGTTCGCCGACTACCTCGAGGAGAAGAAAAAAGAAATGGAAGAGAGGCGTGCAAAGAAGCAAGCTCGGCTCGAGAAGAGTGGAGAGGCTAATGGAGAGGTAAATATATGGCGGTAGCAGCGGCCGTTTCGAGTTGAATTTCGTTGCTTCCTTTTATTTTTGGGTTGAGCATTCGAATAATTTCGTCTCGCTATCTTATTTCGAAATTTGTTCCAGTTCAGCAACTATTGACATGCAGAGCGATGGTTCTCTTATTAATGAAGTGCAGCTGTGCGATGTTGTTGAATAGGTGTCTGAAATAAAGCCTTAAACTACTTCTGCCTCAAATTTCACGAAGGTCTGAAAATTCAACTTGAGGTAGAATCAACAACGGCTGAAATAACAACTCATTTTCATTTGAAATTATATCTTTTATTAGATCCGATTACCGAGAAACGACTGTGTCCATTTAATACTTTTTAACCATAACAATGAGACATAATGTTTCTTGTGACTGCCAATTTCTTGGAACTCTCATTTTTTTTAGCCTGAAAATTTCTCGAGACTATTATTTTCTTGAGACAACCCAAGTTTCTTGAGAAAACTCTAGCTTCTTGAGACAACTCTAGCTTCTTGAGACAACTCTAGCTTCTTGAGGCCGCTAATATTTAGAGACATGTCTGTGCTCCATCAGGGCAAGGAAAGCAAACCTCTGGAGGAAGTGCCTCGTGGCGCCTTCCTGCGCGTGTCGGGCTTCAAGGAGAACACGTCCCGAGAGGACATCAAGAATGCTATCTTCGACCTGACAAACGACTGCGCCTTTGTCGACTTCAGACGAGGGGAGGACCAGGCCTACGTCAGGTTCACGCAAGCGGGCACCAACAAACAGATCATGGCTGCGCTCGAGGGCAACCTCAAGGTAAGCTTCGGTGGCCGGCTAGACTAAATCGCTCCCCTCAGAGAGCATCCGAGATGTAATGGGGTTGGGTTAGTTGTGTTTGTTTATTGTGTGCCATGGGGACTGGTGACTCTATGGGAGCACTGTTAGGTTGTCTCACTTATAAAACGGCCGCAGGGATTTATCTTCTGTGACGACGTTGTTTTTTTCAATTTCTTCACCTTTTTCTCTGCTTTTTAATGACTTTTTCCCTTTTAATTTGTAACTTGTTGTTTCTATGGACTGAGATCTTATGTGCGAAAACACTTTGTGCATAAATACCTCATTTTCTGTTGTCCATACCAGATGGTCCCTACTCTTCACTTTCTTGTAAATATATTACATGTAGATAGGGATCTTTGAACCAGCTAATAATCTAATCCACTAAGCCCCTTGGAATGTCGTTGGAAAAATTTTTGGTATATATAATTATTCTATTAGAAAATTATAATCCTTACCGAGGTTTTACTGTAGAATTCCCCCTTGAAAGTTTCATAGAAGCTTTCTCAAATTAATTAATTCTATTATGAACTTTTTATTCTGAAGTTCTTGCAATTATTATCCATGATGTTCTTCATTTCTTTGCAATATCAAGAAAAAATTGATTATTTTCTTAAATTTAAAAATCAACTTCCCTTATGGAGCAAAGCTTCATATTATTATACGTGTGGCTACCCCTTGCATTAAACATGACTGATGTTCCCGACTTGTTACAAGCAACGCTGCTGATTAATGCATGTCACAGCGAGAACGCGGCTTTCGTGTTGAAGTATTTGTCACTTAAAGGATGGTGTTCCTACCAGCAAACGATGTATCGCATTCTCACTATTGAAGTTATTTCTCAAGGGCATTACTCGTATGGACTCATGACTGTTCGTAATATTCTGTGTGTCGCTCTCTTCGAAGGGCATTCTCATTATTGAATCGAGTGTGGTATTACATAATTGTTATGCAAACAAACCCGTTCTCGTGACTTTAATCGTTCTCCTGATGTTGCTATTGGTCTGGGCACCGTAGGTGATAGTTGAGAGAGCTTTAATAAAGGCCGGAAAATTAGACGTGTGTGTGCAGGTAATCAGTAGCCAAAGTAGCTTGTACATCTGTGCCTGTCGCCATTGCCGTAACTGTCGCTTAAGATCTACGCGCGTCCTGAGGATGTTATTTCCGTGCAGGTGAATGACCAGGAGGTGTCCATCTTCATGGTCGAGGGAGAAGAAGAAGACAAGCAGATCGAGAAGGCCAATGAAGCCCGGCGAAGAGCTCTTGCTACCGGCCAACAGCAGGGAAAGAAAAGGAGGGGAGGTTTTGGCGGCCGTGGTGGTCGCAATAAGCGACAGCGGAGATAAGGACATCTACTACGCTTTTAATGTTTTTATTTTTTTATTAATTGGAATTGTTGTTTTGATGAAAGTGATCAGACTAATGACCCGTGTGCTCGAGCTATTTTAATACGTTACTTGTTGATCTTTCCTGTCATCAAATCTGTTAGGAATCTCGTTCTTGTTGCAGTTTTCACGTTCTTCATTTCTTTTTCGGTCCCATGTTACCGACTTTTCTGATATGCCTCCTAGAATTGGTTCAACTTACAACGGCGCTGTGTGTGTCTCGCCCAACTCAACTGCGGAATTTAATCAATTTGTGTTGCTTCAAGTTAGGTTGGTATTGTTCTTTTCCTGAATTTAACTGTCATGAACAGACGTCTCAAGGACTTGCCATGTTGCTCGTACCTCAGTTGTCTTAACATGATATTTTACTTTCTTTTGTCAACATGACGTTGTCTTGAATGCACTGTCCTCTTCACTTGCTTCTGGGTATTATCTTCACGCTTAATTTCCTCTCAAATTTTTCTTGCTTCTTTGTTGTGCAGTATTATTTGAAGAGTCTGCTCTCGCTTTCATGACCAACGTGTAATAAAATGAATTGATTTATCAGTGGTTTTTATTATCATTTGATATACGTACTCAATTTATACATAAGGTGAGTGAACGCGTTGCTCATTTAAACTTTGCAACGGTTTTGGTAGGTTGCAGCGACCGCATGTAGATCACAGGGCAAGGTGTTCTGCCGAGGTCGTATGGCATCGTGAGCGCTATCGGAGCTCAGTGAAACAAGTAGATTCAACAGGACATTATTGATGAGCCTAGTTAAATGAACAGTATCCTATGTAACTTTATTTGAACGCTATTACTGAGTTCAATTTGTATAAGGTACTAGAATTTGTACCATTCTTTGTGAGTGTATAAACTTGGAAACCTATTTTATTTCAGTCTGATTTTCGTAATACGGTCAGGTTTACGACTTTTAATTACTTAAACACATTTTGTCAAATGTGAAACTGGCTTGACGACATTAAATACATAATGTGCTTTGCAATGAGTATCAGTGTTTCGAAGCCTGCACGATATTTCTGTCTGTAATTATACTTGTTTGAAACTCACAGAGCATGTAGGAGGATGAACGGTCGCTCCATATATTTTTTTGTCGTATCGATATAACTTTAATGTAATAGCTTTAAAACGAGCAAAATTTTGTATCGAACCGGGCTAATGAAATTCATTTGTTAAAAAAAAACTCATTTAGTGACGAAATTTAAAGGCCTGTGATGTCCAATGATACTTTTACCTAGCAGCAATTTTACCCGCTTTTGTTATTAAATGTGCGTGTAATTTCACTCATCTTCAACGAAAAATAGATTAATGCATCTGGCAAACACTTTGAACGCTTCGATTCCAAAGATGCGGACGCTCTGTCAAAGATTAAAATTTGTTCCTGAATTATCACAATATTATCTTTTCGAAGACTTGTCTTAATAATGGTGGGCTGTACGTTTATTTTTTTGCAGTCAAAATAGACTCATTTCAACCAGATTTGTTTATATACTCGGGTATTTCAAAATCACTTGTGTGCACTTTATTTACCGAACAGCAAAAATATAATTTTTTAATGCTTCTGCAACTATTGGGTTACGATAAATTTTACCGAATGACTTCTTGTTACTGTATAAGATATGCTACAAACTTGCACAATTGTAATAAACTTTCGTGTTGAACACTCATTTAACTAGTTGAAAGGATTATAGTTTTGCAGATTTGATAAAACGTAATAAGCCAAGTGACTAATTGTCACACCTCAACAAATGTCTGCAACTGAAGACTAATGTATTAGGTTGGGTGTCAATAACTTGCTCAATCTCAAAGCAAATAAAATAGCGAAGACAACAGGTCTAAAATTCATCTTTAATAAAATTTGTTAATTTTATTAAAGATGAATTTTAGACCTGTTGTCTTCGCTATTTTATTTGCTTTGAAGACTAATGGTATATTTTGTGCCAGTGCTAGTTTTTCATTACATTTTGACCCAATAATGGCACAATCTGTTAATATATATTAATTCACACAAGTAAATACATTGCTCAGGTAAATATTTTGATTGTCAAACTCATCTTATTGAATTCAACAGTATTTAGCCGGAAAAATTTGTTTATAGTTCCTCTCTAATACCTGACAAGATGTGGCCCATTGGTTCAAATAAAATTTATCAAAGTCAAACCATATCCAGGAATATATCTGATGCAGTTAAGTTAGTATCCACTATACAAGATTAAACAAAGAATATAAATTTCAAATATCTCAGAGTGGACAGACAAATCCTTTATTCCCATACCCACTTTACAAACTCGCCTGACTTAAATTTGGCACTGTTGTGCATGGATTCATGCAAGCAAAATGACCAGAGTTTTAGTATTATACAGATATCTACCATTGTCGATATGTTTTGAGAGCATGTAAATTCTGTTTTATTAACTCATTATTTCATGCAGGTGTAGAAAACATCTCAACTGGCATGTATTTTAAAATTTTACTAATGGCTGTGTTCCTCAGTCTCTGAATTACAATTTGTTTTGAATTAAATTTACTTAAGTGCAGTCTATTGCACAGGATTTATTTTCATCATACAGCTTTCATTGTAATTTGATTAGATAGAACAAATTTTTCCAAATCTAACATGAAAACTTTGCAGATGGCATAGGATATGCAATGCTCTGTTATTAGGCCACATGTTAGATCTATATTTTGAAACTCCTAGAAAACCCATGTTAACTAGAGTTATATGTCCTAAAAGAATTATATTGTGAAATTTGAAATATTTTATAATTCAATTAAAATGTGTCCTAATGACTCGGCAGTTGCATTACATTCTCTGCTCTTTCTGTTGTAGGGGTAGGAAATACAGTTGAGGGCACCGCGTTGCTGCATGATGGGGTTTCAGCGTGGGTTTGGCACTTGGCTGGAAATGGGTGGGCAGCTGGAACTCCATTGGACCAGCTGGCTGGAAATGGGTGGGCAGCTGGAACTCCATTGGACCAGCTGGCTGAAAATGGGTGGGCAGCTGGAACTCCATTGGACCAGCTGCCTGCTTAATAGAGATATGAGCCATCTTTTGTTTTCCTTGTACTTTAATTCTGGCAAATGTAATATTGATAAACCCTGAATCAAGAAGGAAATGATAACACTGATTTGAGGACTGTTTTGGTTTGTTGTATGTAGTTACTACCACTTTTATTTGTTGCATTTAAATTGTTTAGAATACCATTTGTGAATCTTGTTGGAATTATTTATGTATAAGCTAGAGTTTTTGATGTATTTTAAGCCTGGCTACTGAAGCACTAGTAACTTTGTTCTACTACTACTATGTTAGGTTAGTCAGGTAACTCAGATTTGTCTATCTTGTGCTATGGGGACTAGCATCCCCAGGGGGCATTGATAGGTCAACTCAGCTTTGGCTATGCCTTTTAGACTTCTATTTTTCATGTCCACTCTACTTTTTTCCATTACATGCCTTCTTTTATAATGATTCTTTATCTTTTCTTTCTCTTTTGTCTTAAGTTGCTGTTCCTGTGGGCAGGAGATCTTGTGCAAGAACATGTGTGTAGATTCCCTGTTTTTCCAAGTCCATACTTCATGGTCCCTTCTCTTTTAGTGTAAGAGTCTGAGTCACTAAAGTGCTGCTATCACTGCTACCAACTAACCTGACATAACATGAATGGGAGAATGCTAAATGTGTAGGGTAGCAGGTAACACGTTGACCAATTTAAAATAATTTTAACTATTTTCCAGTATTGCAAACTTTGAGAAAAGGTTTCTGCCATTCAGAAAATCAAAGTTATATCCAATAATGCTTAAATGTGGCTGTGCTATAAGTTTGGCACTTTATACAGTAGGTAGCTCTAAATCAAATATTAATTATTCTTTTAATACTAATTACAAATAAAATTTATATGTAATTGTAAATATTTTAGAATATATGCGCTCCATTATCAGTACTGAAATTATACAAAATAAAGATACACAATGATAAAAAACAACTTACTTCAAATGAGTATAGGAATAATCTAAATGAGTATAGGAATAAAAAATCTACTCCTACTAATATGCTCACTTAAAATGTTGAGGCCATAAGTAATCTTACAAAACTCTGGTCTCTATTTTAAGTCTAGTTTTTTGGTAAAAATAAGAGGCAATTCTGACATGCATGGTTCTGTTTATTTTGAGGTTTGTTTATAGTTTAAAATTTAAGACAGTTTAAAAGGAATTTTTAACCTGTTGCTATGGGTCTGGATTCCTGAGAATGTTGAAGAGAATTATGATTGCCCAGTTTTATGAGCTACATCTGAATATTTGCTGCGACAAGAATCTGCTGTAGAAATCCTTCTTTCTCATAATCCTCCACAATTCATGTGTGGCAGCCAACATTCAGATATATCTCATGGACTATTTGAATGTGTCTATTGTATATTATTGATTTTTCTTTTCTTACTGAGAGGGAGATTTATCAAACCTTGATCATTGAAAATGAGTAACATTTAAATGGTGATTTACATTATATAATTTTTATGGTAGAAACTGGGTGATATGTTTTTCTAAGTTGAAGACCACTGATGGCATGACTGCTGACAGCATTCACTGCATTAAATTTCTTACATGTTGTTTCCTTGAACAAAAATCATAGCTGTATAGGATTGAAATGTTCTTTATACTTCTTTATTTTGCTGAAAAATGTTATCCGGGGGCTAGATACTGGCTGTTGTTAAGAATAGGCTCCTTGCCTTTACTCAAACTTGAAGCTCTGTGCCATTGTTTCTGGAGCCTCATCTGGCTATAACTATAACAGCAATCTAGTTTTATTCTCCTACTTTGGGAAGTCCTTGTTTAATCCAGTTCTATTCTTTTCATCAAGTGATCATTTCTCTCTTTTTGGGTTTTGCTTTCCATTGGAGAAGTGACTCATATATTTGTGCCTAAATTTTACCATTTATTCAAACATATCTATATGTAAATGTAAGCAAATGCGTAATTTTTAAAGAAAAAATCAGTTACCCTATAGGTGGTTATACCTGGAAAATTCCTTCTGTAGGTTTTCATTGCCATAAAATTGATAACAGATTGTGTTCTCACTACATACTCAATAACAGATTGTGTTCTCACTACATACTCTCTAAATGGCATGATTTATGGAGTATTGCACACATTAAATTTGCTTTCAACCATGAAGATTTCTGATCTTAGAATGAAATTGTTATGGTAAATCAATGACCAGCAGCGGAGATTCTTTAAAAAATATCAACATCTAATGCTATTTGATTTTTAAGAATATTGTTATTTTTACTACTGTAAAATATAATTTTGTGTTTGTGATGAAATTCTGTAGTGCATCTACCAGAAATTAAATGGCTGGTAATTTATAATTTACTGCAGACCCAAAGTTTTCTGCCTGTTTTTTCTGCCATCTCAAGTGCTAAAGATCTTGCTAGAATAGAATATTTATACTAATTTTTTGTACCATCATAATGCTTAAAAAATTCCAGTAAAAAATTCTCAAAATCCTAATTAAAAATTTATTCTATGACTAAAAGAAATAGATCCAAGTAAAATTTACCTGTGTATTAACCTCATGAACAAATTTGTTTTTTATCTAGGTACTGTAAAGGATATTGTAAATTTCCTGTTAGATGTATGGTATTTCCAAAATAGCTTATTGTATGTTTTTTACTACTTGACATGTTTGACCTGGGAACTTAGGATGTTGGGGAAGGAATATCAGTTAGCATTATTTCTCTATGTGCCTTTCAAAATTTTTATTGAATGTTGCTTTAGTCAAATTAATGTGTGCTATTTCACTTGTAAAGATTGATATAAATAAATCTTTGTTCTTCATTTTCAGAATAATTTTTTGTTCTTACATTCCAAAGTAGGTTCATATGCCAGTTTCACTTAAAGCTTCTTTTATTCTAATTAGTTAGGCTAGGCTGCATTATGAGAATGAGAGTCATTCGAAGCTTGGTGTTTGCGAGTGTGAGTGTTATGAGTTTTTTCATCATACTCTCAACACTCACGAACACCACTCCTGCCTCTCCAACTGCTCTTCACTCATTAGTAACTCACACGCATAACCATATAAACCATCTTCAAAACAATATAAAGGTAAGAGTGATTTGATTGGAACGTGATGTTACTAACTGTAATAGATTCATACTTTGATTAGTATCTTACATTTAATTGTATGAATTTTGGGTGTCTGAATTACTTGAAAATGCTCACCAGATAATACGAAAACTAAGGCATTTCATTTGGTGAATTTTCTTTTTTATTATTATTAGATAATTTTAGCCTTAACAGAAATTGAAAAATGTAAATAGAGTACTTCCTTGAATTTTACTAATCTTATGACATAGGTATACACTTGAAAAGGCCTTCAAAAAATTATTGAAAGGGCTCAAATATTCAAGCTTTTAAGAAAAGACTTTTGATTGTGTAAAATTTTGATGGCACATTAAAATTGTTTATACATACTCATAGGAAGCTCTCAAATTCTTTCAGTTTCTAAATCCTTGCCCAATTTTTTGACAGCTTTGTCACAATTTAATCTTGTGTTTGACTGGATATTATTTATTCTTTTGGTTATTGCAGGAGGAGTTTGAAAGTCTTGTGTCAAGTCCCGATCCTGAAGTTCTTCGCAAACTTGGATTTGTAGAAAACCCCGTCTTGTATCCCCACACAAACTGGACCAACTTGACCTCTCCTGTGATTGCCACTGCAGTGAGTAGTATATATGAGAGCTCTGGGCTTCATTCCTTTGCAAGTTTTTGCTTGTAAACTTTTTTTATAAGATAACTTTTATTTTCTTCAAAATATAAAAATAAAAAATGTTTTAAGGCCCACTTAGGGATTCATACATTGCTAAGGTTCTACTGGAGAAGAATACTGGATAGATATTTGGTTTTGCAAACTTATATTTTGTAAATTAGGTTTAAACTGTGTCTTGTGAAGCTGCTAAATTGTTTAGGAGGAAAAAGTTACTGGATGTTTAGAGAGGCATGAACATCATTTCCTTAATTTTATGCTCAACTAGATATGTCTTCACAATTCTATTCTATTTGACTAAGATCCAATGCATTAAGTATGGGTTAATCTCTCTTTTCCACCCACAAACACTGTTTTGGCAACTACAATTCGGGAGTTTGTCTTCACGTGGAATATAACTTTTACAGCCAAGCGTGTATTATTACAGCTTTCAAGCAGTGATCTGGAAGATATAGCCAATGTGCTGGCTGTGGCGTCCCAGGTGTGCCCTGAGGCCAACGTTCTCATGTACACCTTGGACCTGTCAGTGAAGCAGATGGCTCATGTGAGTGATGCATTCTTTTGTAAGTTGTGAGGCCTGCTTGAAGTTTGTGATGGTTGGACCTGTCTGTGAAGCAGATAGCTGATGTGACTGGTGCATCCTTTTGTAAGTTGTGAGGCCTGCTTGATGTTTGTGATGGTTGGACCTGTCTGTGAAGCAGATAGCTGATGTGACTGGTGCATCCTTTTGTAAGTTGTGAGGCCTGCTTGATGTTTGTGATGGTTGGACCTGTCTGTGAAGCAGATAGCTGATGTGACTGGTGCATCCTTTTGTAAGTTGTGAGGCCTGCTTGATGTTTGTGATGGTTGGACCTGTCAGTGAAGCAGATGGCTGATGTGAGTGGTGCATCCATTTCTGAGTTGTGAGGCTTGCTTTGATGTTTTTGATGGTTCCCATGTCCTCTGAGAGGTTCTTTTCCTTTATAACATTGAGATATTTTCTAATCAAACTGGCCCTGAACACATTTCTGTGTTACAATAATTTGAAAACGGAGGCAATTAAAGATAGCAGCTTCAAGTCAGAAGTCATAACAAACAAAAACTGAGTCTGGTAGGTACTCCAAGTTTTTTTTACCCTGTGCTAAACTTAGTTTCATTTTGTTTTCATGGATCACTTGAGAATATGTGAGTTTTTCATAGGGTAAGATCATACATAGAAATTTGAATGCAAAAGTCTAATAGAAATTATTCGCTGTGTCTAGTATAGAAGATACAAGCATGAGAGTTAGTATGCTTGTCATCTGTTGCACACATCATAGAGCTTTTGGAATAATTTTAAATTATCTTCACAAGCTTATAAATTCTATACTGGTGTGTCTGCCTTTTTATGTGATCTTTTAAGTAAGATACCTGATAAATATTTACCTTACCTATGTGTAGGCCCCAGAGCGTCCCACTTATCATACTGTCTTGATCTTAAATTCATGTGTTAGAACCATATTTTTCAGGTAGCCTAATTGAAAAATAAATTCTAATCACGATCCTAATTTGAAAAAGTTTTAAATGCCCTTTATTCATTTTCTAAGTAACATGAATTTATTTTTAAGTACTAGTTATTTATTTTTAAATAATATGTATATTTAAATACCATTGTCTTAAAATGCTTTAAATATATGTTAAATATATGATAAACCAATGATATTTCTAAATACATAATGTGCATTGGCAAAAATTTTGGAACCATCACATCATTAATAAGATAAACACACATTTAAATTTTTATAAAGTCTGGATCTGGAATCAAACCACGAGGAACCATATTTTCTATATCCTCCTGAGACTTTTTTTTAGTATGATTTGTATGCAATCCAGACATAATATTGCTTGTGTGTCAGGGCAAACTTAACATAGGTGAGTTCTGTATTACAGCTTTACATTCGCAGTCAATTATTTAATGTACCCATTGCAAGTAGGTACGTTACGCTCCCTGGAAACTTTAAGAGTGGCACAATACTCGTCAGGCTTACTTTTCCTTGCATGACAATCAAGTAAATAGCAGTCTTACGATGTGAGTCATTCTCTCTGTGTGTCAGGTGGAGTCTCTATGCAATGACACCTGCATCGTAGTGCCCTTCGAACACGCCTGCTACCCCAGTCACGTGCGCAACTGGCGTCTCAGGGCATACCGGCCCATCATCATACAAGTGAGAATTTATTTCCTTCTTGGGACTACTTCCTCAGTTCATTATGTTCATTTTAAAAGAAGCACGCCTTTTTGTTTTGGGATTGGGAAGTTTGTGTTGGTTATGCTTTGTTGTATCCCCTCCACTGGCAAGTTTTCTGCTGAAAACTGTCGAGGTGATTTTATTTACTTCAGATGTACGAGTAGACTCGGGAATGGTCGGTTTGTATCAAGAGATGTCAAGGATGGACAAGTAAGCTTGTGTCAACGTTATTCTTATTTTAAATAGAACATTGGACGAGTTGACTCGTACAAAGTTGACAATTTCGAGTTTGGTAAAATCGAGTTAATTACCAAAAGTAGAATCGATATTTTTTGGTGCTCTTTATCCTGAATGTACTGTAAAAGCTCAAATATTAATTCATTGTATATATTTTTATCAATCTTGAAGATTTGGCGTTATGTGGCCTTGCACCACTTTATGATAGAGACTTCCCTCGTTAGGGGGCTTGGCTTTGAGGATTTTAATAATGATGTCAATTCTAATGGCTCTCATAAAATGTTACTTTTTATGTGTAATATTTTGCCCATGATCTGTGATCTGCAGCTGAACTTGCCTCTCACCACAGCTGCAATATGCAGTTGTACTTACTTCTCACCACAGCTGCAGTCTGCAGTTGTACTTACCTTTCTCTACAGCTGCAGTATGCAGTATAAAACAATATCATTGGTTTATATGCAGTTGTACTTACCTCTCTCTACAGCTGCAGTTTGATGGTAATTAGAGCGCCTAACCTGACGGCTGCGGTGTTGCAGGAGTTGCTGGTGCGCGCAGGAGCAGTTCTGTGGCTGGACCCGTCCATCAGGCTGGTGGTGCACGCGCCGCACGACAGAGGGCAGCACACCAGCGGCAACTCGAGCGACTCGGACACCGACCTCGCTGCTGGCCGCCCTAGCGACCCTAATGCCAACTCCTTCAGAGGAAACCATGGCCAGTTCGTGAGAGGCCAAATCAAGCCTTCATCCAAAGAGATTTCTTCTTCTAATGGTCTCGGCAAGGATCGTCGTGATAAAAGTTTTATCGAGTTTCCCGATGTGAGTACGAATGGGTCAGGTCTCCAAGCCATGTACCCCAACGACCAGGCCGCCCTACTCAATATCGCTAACCGCTATGTTCCTGCGGACGCTGAGGCTTCTTATCATTCGGACTTCCTCGCTGACGAGGGGGAAATCCCTGATCCCGGTAGAAATCTACTAATGGTTGCGGCTGATGACGCTCCGCAGCCACCCCAGCCAGTGGGGACATTTTTATTTTCGGACGACAAAGATGTAACGTATGGAAAAGCTGAAGCAGTGCGTAAAGCATCCAACTCTAAACAGTATTCAGATTCAACTGATCTCAAGGACCCACCTCGGGATGCGTATTCTATAACTCAGAAGAACAAAAAATATGTGAACAACGATTTCACCTCCTCAGACGATCTGTCGGTTGATAAAGTTCCTGCGACCTTGAAGGAAGAATCACGCTCGTCTGCCGTCCGATCTGCGAGTGGAAGTCAATTAGGCTCCGCTAGTGGTGCTGCAGGACTGCCTCTGGCTTACAACAATGCACCAGTGCCGCACAGAGCTGGACAAGGTGTAGATGCAAACGTTGCTCAAGTCCCTTCGTTTGTGTTAGAGAAAAAGCTTCGCACGAGCAAGACTGGCCATGCTCACTACCTTCGACCACCTCTTGACGGTATTTATGGACAGGACCACGCACTCGACAACACCCGCTTGGAAGAGCCCGCTGATGTTAAGGCTGCGCTCGAAAATGTTCACTTGGAAGAAGCCAGTAGGGACAACTGTGTGTTGAAAGAATGGAAGCGGTTGGCACTGGATCATCAGGGTGTGCTCACGTGGCAGTTCTCAGACGCTCTCATGGGGCACCTGCCCACCGCAGCTCTCACTCACCCCGGCATGTTCTCGGCCATGCACACAATCAAGGACCTCTACGACTTCCATCAGGTCAGTGTCGCAAGTTGAGGGCTCTGTGGCTTGAGGAGTAATGCACTCAGCGATAGGTTTCTTTGTAGATTTTGATAGCATTAAAGTTGGATTTATATTTAGAGACTAATGGAAACCATCTCCGCAGATGAGTGATGCTGGAGCGGTGCTAGTGTACAACACGGAAGACGTTCACGAGCACCTGATGAGGCATTGGCTGGGGTGCAGCCTGGTGCACCACTGCGTCCAGCCAATAGGAGCCCAGGACACTGGCTGCAAGTGAGAGCGCTATGGGGGTCGTGCATTATACCGTAACGAGGAATTTATTTCTGTTATGAATTGAAATGTTCGCTGTGAAATATCATCAAATGTAGTTTTCCAAGGGAATGGAGGAGTATTTGCGCTAAATTTTGCGCTAGAAAATAATTTATTCATGCTGTATATTGAAATATTCACGGGGCTTGCTCTATAAACTATAGTGATTCATAGTTTTTTGTGATTGATGAGTATGTGTACTAATTCCTACTGTAGAGATGAATTTATTCATGTTACGAATAGGAATATTCAAGAGGCTGTATCAATTGTAATTTTTTGCGAAGTAGGCGAGTAGGATCTAATCTTTTTGGATAAGCGTGGTGATTTAGTTAGGGGAAGGGCACCATCCAGACCGGTCGGCCAACTTGCTTCGATACAAGGTTCGATTCCTTCTGCTGGCGGAACGATTTATCAATTTGGAAACCTTGGCAGTAGAGGGATGTAGGTTTCACGCTTCTTCATGACTAAGAAAATTGTATAAGGAACTGAATTTGGATGCCACACGAAAGACAGGAGTTTTATGTGGGACATACAAAATAGAGAAATTTTATTTTACACTCCTGTGCAGAAGTGAGCTAGCAGGGAGGTTGCGCTGTACAAATTTGACCCAGATTGCATCATTGGTATACATGCTAATATGCGAGTGTGACAAACTCAGAATAACAACGAACTCTGAGATAAAATAGGACCTGATTGGTTTACGTCATGTAGAGGGTGTTTCTTCCTTGCTTGTGCTGACTGATGGGACAAAAATTTAATGCCTAGTTTTATGTTTTGGATTTCCATTGAACAAGTGAATAAGGCTCGCAATGTTTCTTTTCTGCGCTAGTATGAGTGGGTGGTGAATTCCTAATTTCTAACCGTTTAGTGAGTCATTATTACGTGTGTGTCATGGAGGGAAACGACGGAAGTGGGTTTTAGTGCGGGTGACTTTGAGCTTGAGTGTATGATGTCGTTTTCAATTTTTTCAATAACAATAACTGGTAAAGTTTAAAGTTAAGGTTCAGAACGTTGAAAAGTGGATAGCAGTGCGTGTGAGTTTGTTCAGGAGGTTGTGGGTAGTGGGATAATATTGATAGCTATTTCAGAGAAATTACAATGAAGTTTAGGTATAGGAAGTTGAAGTTAATCATCTATATCAATTGTGTCAGGTATTGGCAATTACTCTAGGAGTTAAAAAAAAGGCCTATTAATGAAGGTTCATTTTGAGGTGCTAGAAGTATGAATGAATCTGTGTCAGACACATAAACAAATGGAGAATGCCTGTGGGCGGCTAAATTTGTAACAGAATATTGTTCTCGCATCTTGCATTCTCTGTGACAGTCTCTTGTATTTTGATGGTTCAACTTTTGACTTCAGTTACTGCTTGTAATATATTATAAATATTGACTTGGTACTTGATTGTGTACCGTACTTATTTTCCAGTGATTGAGCAAAGCCTTGAGGTTCTGTGTGCATGAGCAGGTATGACAAGAAGCCATTATTCCGGTACTCTGGATGCCACCTGTACGATACCTCGGCATTCAACGTAGCACTGGGCCTGATGTTGGGGCCTCACCACCATCCCTACCAGCCCAATACGCCGCTGGCTTTCACTCGGGTCCCTCCTACGCCTGAACCCACTGCCGACGATCAGACACCCCAATACCTCAACCCCCACGCCGAGCTCAGGACGAACTATGGACGACCCCACCAAGTTTTCAGGTTCTGGCAACTGCCTGTAGGGCCTCCATCGCTGCCTCTCAATAATCACACCATGTCAGGACCGACTGAGAAACCTGCCAGTGCCCAAAGTTAGCGCATTTCATACTGAAACAGACCAGACACAGTGAAGGGTGTGCTCGTGGGGTGTCTAGCCTACGACTCGTGATGACCGTGCACGAGCGAGAGTAACGAGGGTAACAGTAACGAGCGAGATCGCCGTGCGCACTAAATGCCACAGTTATTGCAGTCTTTGTTGGGACGTTTGTATGGAAAAACGCGAGTGCTCCTATATAAGCTCCGCGAAGCGTGCCCCAGAGAGTAGAGTGGACCCTTGGCTTTGGTGTGTGTAGTTTTCATGTAATGACGAGGGAAACAGCTCCTGGCATGGTCTGTGAAGCTATGGAGTCGCGCTTAGATAGCGACGCTGGAGTCTGTGGTAGCTACTGAACAATGTTCTCAAGTACCAATGATTAGATCATAATGATAAGGTTATTAATTTTATAGCTGCTTAATGTTAAACACAAGAGCTTTATGTGCGCGCTGAAGGCAATGCTCGAGATGGCCTAGGTATTTTATTCGTGTTGCATAGCATGTACTACGTATGAAATCAGCAGAGTGATGCATAGTATGTACTCATGTACTGCGTATGAAGTCAGCTGAGTGATACCTAGCATGTACTGCGTATGGAGTCAGCAGAGTGACTAGTCGCCATTGTAGCATTAGCTCTACTCGTGAGTACAAAAGTCCTGCTATACTCGGAAGGCGGGCGTCACGCGCATCGTCTTTGACCATGTTGCTCTCTTTGCGTTTCCCATCTGTCCGGTGTGGTCATTCACTCAAAGTCTAGCTCATCAAAATAAGATCTTCCCTAAATTATCCTCCTCGATTTTGTGAGGATTGATGTAATGACGGTGCTCCGATTGCCATTGTATTTAAATAGTTCTGCGTTGTTCGTGTACGTATGTAAAGCCTCGTTGAAAATCTCGGACTACGAAAGCCTGTTTGCTTTGAGCGAGGGCTGCCTTGGTCGAGAGATGCTGAAACAGGAACAGCGCACGTGGGGCGTCTCCTCATTGCAGCACGCTGAGTAGCTCACTCTCCTTTTTTTTGTTCTTACCAAAAACCTGCGGCAGGAAAAGAGCTTATTTGTGACTTCCCGGCGAGTCCCGTGAAATGAATGCTTCTGTCTTCAGCAGAGCGACCGGTGAACTGGAGACGGTCTCATTGAACGAGCCCTGTTATGGGCTCCATGGGGGGGGGGGCTGAGTAGGCTACGTCGGTCTATCTTTTCCTTCCCATCTTATTCAATTTTCACTTCTTTATTCATTCTTCTTTTCTCCTTTTTCATTCTTAATTTCTTCTTTTTCATTATTCATTTCTTCTTCTTCATTCTTCATTTCCATTTTTCATTTTTTTTAGTTTTTTATCCTTATTTCATTTTCCATGTTATTTTGTTTCATTTTTTATTTTACTCTTTTTTCGTATTATGCTTTTTTCCTTTATGTACTTCATAAATTTTACGTTTCTTACTTTTCATTATATTTTTCTTCATTTTCCATTATTTTTTCTTGTTCTATTCTCCTTTCCTTTTTTCGTGTTCCCTTTCCTCCATTTCTTCCTCCTTTCATTTTCATTCTTTTTTTCATGTGCCTGGTTGAAGGCAGGCTGCACATGGTGCCTGCGCGCCGTTTCCTCCCTCACGAGGCCCAGCACGCTGGACGTCACTCCTAGTCTAATCTTGCTGACACTCTCACTGCCACTGGTGTGCTGCCCCCGGGGCAGTCACAGCCCTACGACTTTTAGATAATAATCTTAGAACTCTCTACCTACGCAGGAGAGGCGAATGTAGCACAGAATGGCTTCTTATGGTTAGTGGTGGGGCTTCAACAACTGCTGGTCGTTTGTTGGTTCGGCAAGTTTGAAGGCACTTGTAAAATGCTCAAAGTCGAATAAGCATCAATTTTACGGTCCCTCCACATGTATTATTTTTCGTTCTATTCATCGGTGTGGCCGTGTTGTGGCTATTGCGAGTCCATTTTTCTCCCTTGCTTGGTAATTATGCTGTTTTCAATGCATATATATTGACTGCTATGGTTACCTAGGAGGCTAACTGCGAGAGCATGCAAATAACTACGCGCCGCAATTCCAACAATACGGAGTGAGTTGGACTTGTTAGACGTTTGACTTGACCCGAGAAGTTCAACGTGTGGAATATTTTATGCCTATCACAACCGCTTGTTTAGCCACGGCCCCGCGTACAGTTTTTCTGGTAAGTCGAGAATGGCGCTAGATCAGGACGAGATAATTTAAGTTTAGTAATGCTAGAGGCATGGGCTATTATAAAAGAGTGATGTGCTGTGAACATTGATTTTGCACCCTTGTTAAGTCTTCACTGTATGTTAATAACTTTTTCGATACGTTGTTGCTGATCTTCAAAAGTTTCAATTACAGTCACGAAGGGCATCAATTTTTCCTTTTTGACTTCTCTTGGTTCAATTTTCCAAATTTTTGTTTATGACAATTATTTAGGAAATTCATACTTCTCACCGCCGCTAAAAGGGTTCGGTTAGTCAAGTTTATTCATCCATTGGGATGGGGACAGGTAACCCCAAGAGGACACAGGTGACCTCAACTTTAGCTACGCCTTATGGACTTCTATCTTTAATGCCCACTTTGCTTCTTTCCATTTATATACCTTCTTCGATGATTATTCTTTAGCTTTTCCTCCTCATCTTTTTCAGCTAGCTGTTTCCGCGCGCAGGGAATCCTGTGTTCACACCTGTGCATAGATTCCACGTTTTCTAAATTCCGTACTAAATGGCCCCTTCTTTTCGCTCTCTTTGGTTCACATTTCATGTGGATAGAAAGCTTTAAGCTAACTGATGATCGAATGTATCTTTTCACGAAATTCAAAGTAGTCTCGCAAATTAGTTTTTATAATAAGCTCAGCGCATTTATTTTCGATAATCTAAATGATTTATTTACACGTTTATGTTCCTGAATTACATTTTTATAGTTGTACTGACCATATCCCGTGCGCATTTCATGCCAGTACTTGAGATCCATTGAGTGTTGTTCTCTTTTTCGATGCGGCGGGCATTTTCATTTAGTCATTTGTCACTTGTCAGGACTTTTCTCCGTTGAAATTAACTGTTCTGATAAGCAGCGCCGTGCCATATCACACTCGGTGTTTTGTGTGCTCACGTAAGCAAGTAATGTTCACTTAAAAGTAACAAGCTGACGAGTGTCAAGGCGACGAATAATTTCCACTGTTATGCACGTGGATTTGTCTGTCTGTTTTATTACCTGTTTTGGTAGAGTGTAATCCTCCATGTGCCCATCCTGAGCCACTCTCCCATGTGATCTGTCTCCACATTATACTTTAATTTTAGCGTCAAGCTCAATTGTACTGCATCTCGGTAGGCAGGCGTACCAAATGAGCCACTAAAAAGACATTGCCCATTCTGATCACTTCTTCACAAAGCCTTTTTTTTGTATTAACTTTTCCATTAAGTATCGTGTGTGTATATTTCAAGTGACCATTCAACCGCCATATTCTATGTATATTTATTACGTATACGTGTGTATTTTTTAAATGTTCTTGTTATGTGGTTGTCTTTCCGTGTTATTGCCGTAGTCCGGCCCGTGATGTTACTGTTGTTCTCATTAGTCCGCGAGTGGCCAGTAATGTGGGGTTGTGACGTGTGTGTTGTCGTGTTAGTACGTTAACCTTGTTTCACGGCTGCTCTGCAAAAGTACGTTTTTGTTGTCGTGATCCTAGGTTGCGATCTTTCACTGTTGTTCTGCAGCCATAAGTTATGCGAACGAGATTGTATCCGGAGCATGTGTGCAGTCTTATTATGGACAGTTGCATTTGTGTTATAATGAGTCGTTATTTCTGCTTTGTTATTCTGGACCGTAAAGTTTCCAGTCTCTCTCTAAGCTGCAATGTAAGCATCGTTTATGTTGACTTAACGGCTCCATGTTCAGAAGAACATTGCGGCATCGTTGTCACGTTGGATCATGACATTTATGTAGTGTAAAATTTATGTTGCTCCCACAGATATGCAGGCTTCTTTGCTCAGTGCTTTCGATGACCGTGCCCAACTGATGTAACAAAATGAGACGGTGATACGGACGCCTTCTGTACGGTGCTGTGCCGCCCTTATTTCCTCCTGGCCTTCCCTATTTTTCCAAGGGTTGTTATCTGATGCCATTGATGTAGTCGTATTCTGTAGTACGTTGTCTGCTTATTTGGAGCAGATAATGACTCTGGTGAACGTTTTGCGCTCCATCTGCTTGTCATGCATGAGTCACGTCAGCGTATTATTCCTTCGATTTAGAATGGCATCTTCAATTTGTCCAGGACAATATATGGCCAGATTCCTATCCTATACCGCACGAACATTAATTTGTCAATATTTTCGTTCTTTGCAAAAAGTGTGTTGGCCATCGAACGCATAAGTATGCTCGAGAGCGTTTTCTAAAGATAACCAGAAAGATCAGTTACGATAGTGTAAAAAGCCGCTTGGCTACTCATAAAACATGGTTCAGTCACTCTATTTTTTATATATATTACATTTACATTTTCTAGTATGAAGCTGAATCTTTTCTCTTCATTAAATCATCCACTCCTTTCTTCTGAATTTGGCCTGATTTGTGTCCTTGGAAGTATTTCGTTTTTGAGGTCAGAGAGTCGGTTTCCTCTTGCTGTATCCATACTCACTTAGCCCTCGCTTCACCGTGCCCTTGTTTCGAGTACTAGTGCTTCTTGGCGTCTGTTGAACTCTCTGTATGTCATGTGGGCTGGCTAGGAAGTGTCTTTATTGTAAACATATGTGTCATATCTTTTTTATGCCTTATTTTCTAGTCAGGAACGAAATTGTGACGTACAAGCATGTCACATGGCTTTTTGCTGAAGGGTGCCATGACTCATGCAAATGTTTCGCACAATTTCTTGCGTCAATTGAAAAGTTACTGTTTCAGCTTCGAATATATTTGAGATGCATCCTTCCTCACAACGCTGCCTCAGAGTCAGTGCTGACGAAGGCAAGTTGGTGTGCTTGGGCAAACTGGATGTGCACGATTAATTGACTTGAGTGCATTCAGTTTATCTGTTGTAGCTCATGTTTGCACTTTCATGTAGTTTGGTTTGCATGTTTTCATGAACTCGTAATCATTACAATCTTGCTTCTCACTTAGTTGGCCACTGACTGCAGCTCGGAATTTTAGGGAAAAGGTCGGCCCTGTTAGTATTTTCAATATATAGCCCATGCAATACACGTATAAGGTCCAAGGTCCAGCTACAACTTTTCGGAATGGGGTGTTCCTCGAGGGGCGATCAATGTAGCCGATGTGTTAAATAGGCTGGCGGCCAATTTCTACCCAGTAAAAAGTTTATAATGATAGTTTTCTTTGATCTCTACTGTTTGGTGCTTGGATGCCTGAAGCTCTGCTGTGATTGGTGCTTAGAAATGGTAAACTCGGCCATGATGTGCGCTGGTAATCGGCAGCTGCGGCTCTCCTCAGCATCGCTTGTCGTACTGAGGGAAGATGTGCACGACCTGACGCCGCTGCGAGTCTGCTCAGTTCCTGTGAACCTGCCGAGCAGCTAGCGTAGCAACATTTTAGGTGACTGCTATTGAGTTATTCTAACGTACCCAGTCTGACTTTTTCGCCACCCTATTGATGATTATAATAATAAACTATGCCTGCACTTGAGTGTCGAAAATTTTAGGTAATTATAGAAGATACAAGTAATTAATAGATGCCGTGGTGAGGAAGTTAGACTGGGTAGTGTTGTCATTGTGAAGCGCATGGTGACGTAGCAGTTGTTGGTAAAGTTGTTAATGCAAGAACTGGGACGGCATGACTCATGCTGCAGCGTTGACAATAAAAGTGTGACTTCCGCCGCCGATGTGAGCGCCGTAATTCTCAGTGAGAGCAAGTTGCTTCGCCCTGGCCATTTCTGTAGGATTTGGAGACCAATTCTTCATCAGATGTGTCGTATGCGCCTGTCGCAATACCTGCGCCCTATTTCAAACCAATGCAATGCTCTGGTGAGATAGGACTTGCATAAAAAGTGTTCATTGAAGAACGCTTTTACATTCCATCGCGAGTAATTGAAAAATTATGTTCTAGAATACCGTTAATCGCAATCGATATTTGGTTAAAAACTTATGGAAACTACTGGTTTACCATGTTATTAAAAATTGCGCCGTAGCACTGCCGCTCTTGATGCCGGGTTACACGTTCCTATCAAATTTAAGATTTTTGTTTGGTTTCTCTAAATTATTCAAATCTCTTCTGTGGTTGCGGGGGAAAGACGCTTCAAATTGTACTTGAATTGCCTCTTGAAATTATCCAACTGTCTTTTCAAGAGTGCTACGAAACCAATAATTTTTCACTCCCGAGACTTTCAGTTCTGTTAATTTCTTCCCCACTTTCATTCGAATTAGTAAGCCAAAAAGAAGTTCATTTCACGGTAGCGCTACCCTGGAATTACTGCCTCCGCTGCTCAGGTCACACGCAAGCGTCCAAATTATGATTTTTAATTATCGTGTACATAAGGAGGCTCCTCGTAAAGCCAGGACTAAGGTGAAAGAACACGTGAGATTAGAGCTAGTTTGACTAAGGTGTTCCTTGTAGTAGGATGTTTTATGGCAGCTAAAGTAATCTAGACTGTTGAAATGCTCAGGAAAACCAGCTCTGTTCGTGCAGGGGTTATTTTTCGCAGCCCTAAGTCAAAATATGTACAGAGTTTCTTGTCTGTCTCACAATGGGTGAAGTTGTTTTGCGAAGGTGCTGAGTGCATGCGTCTAAACCACTTCTGTACATTTTACAGAGTTGTTCTCTTTTTTCTTGCATATTATTGTACTCTCCCTGTAGACTCACCCCCACCTCACATAGGACCTACAACCGAGTAGACTTTTTATGTCTAATAAACGTAAGCGTATTTGGATGTGGATGTCTCATTGTTCTACGAGGCGCCAGAACTTCGAGGCCCGTCTGCTATTTACATGTGTCCATACTTTTGTCTTGTGCACTAGTTCCAAAATGTGAACATTTCTACTTCTCCCAGTCATGAAAGAGCATTCACATCAATTGCAACCTTATGACAAGCACTTTGTCGATTTTTATTCGGTGTGAGGTTCTCTGGGCGTTATTATTTTGCCTTGCAAGAAAGATGCGATTACGAGTAACGAAGAATTGCTATGTACTGTAAGCTTTTGATTCTCGATTCACGATGTTTTCAAAAGTGTTTCAATCTAGTACCGCAAATCCCCTTCGTGTTTCCTTTATTGTACAAACATGGATGGGGTTTTCCATTTGCACTTTTTATGACTTACTGCACGAATGATTATTTTCATGTTTGTTTTGTGTTTGTTGTGTGTCGGATACATAAGAAATACCAATGTTTAAATTATAAAGGTAAAGAATATTTTATTTATGCTAAGTCAGTGGCCCTGTTAATATTAACATCACGTAAAAAGTGATTGATTCATGCTTGGATATTTGTCTCGCAGCTATTTTCGTACGTGGCTTTGCATCTTCTTCTATTTAAGATTAATCCAATTTTGTTTATGTGCAAATAATCACGCTTCATTTCAAATTGCTACGCCGTCAAGTTACGGTTCATTGAAGCTACGCTCGTAGCAGGAAACAACCCCGACCAGATGGGCAGCGGATCTCGAGTTGCCAATTTTTGAACGATTTTTGAAACGGATGAAGGCACCAGACATCGTGGAATGAAAGGTCTTCGCCATACTCCTGGAAGAAATTGCTCCTCAGCTCTAAAGTTCCTCTTGCTCTCAAGTTTTTTCTTTTCAGCTCGTTACTGGAAGTTTATTGCGAATGTGGACCCCGAACATCCCCGAGGTCTCTGTCCTTCTATATTCTTCTATTTCTGAGTGTCTGATTACAGCATATTTCTACGTTCACTCGATGCACAGAGACTGCTGCGCTTACATACATAGCTATTGCAAGTAGATTTGTGTAAGTCTACCTGGCCCGGTGTATGGATATTTCTTATCCAATTAGCCCCTGTATGTGGATACTTTCCATCTAATTAGGCCACATGTGTGGATACTTTTTATCCAGTTTGCCACTCTGTATGGATACCCTGTATCCATCCAATTTGCCACTGTGTGGATACTTTTTCAATTTATCCCTGTGTGGGTGGATGCTTCTTCTAGTTGTTGTGTGGTGAATATTTCTTATTTAATTAGCCCTGTGTATGAATATTTGTAAGTGTACTGAGCTCTTGTGTGCGAATATTTCTATGTCTATTTCCCCACGGCCAGTGAATGTTTCCAGCCTTAATAACTCGCCGATTTCAGGTACTTAGACGTGTGCTCGACTTGAGATTCAGACGTGTTTTGAGCAACTGGGCGTCCTTGTCATCCGTAACCTAAAATAAAAACTTGGCGAATTGGTATTTATTAAGTCGTAAGTCATTCCATTTTATGTAGCTCCTCCTCTGTGGCCTGGTGAGCTCATGTTCTAAAAAACACATGTAGACCAACTAAAGCAAAGCCACAGCTGCCGTTTTTAGCTTTCACATCTGCTCTCATTTCAAGGGTAAAATCCTGCAGTGTTGTGCGATCAGTAATAGAATACTTGTGGACTTGCTATGTAGTATGAGGCCTAGTACAGCCTAAACTTAACATTAATCGTATTTCTACCAGTTTCTAGTGTAAATTTTCTAATTTTCCCCTGGTGTGCGTGTTTGTGAGAGAGTATTTTTCCACATCCCCGATTCGAGACAAGTTTCTTGAATAGCTTTCTTATTCTTGTCCATCTCTCTCGCTCTGTTCGATCCACAGGAGATTTAGTTAAACGTGGTCAGCGTCATCGAATTGTTATATAGAATTAACGGATTATGTAAGTTGGTGTTGTACTTGATTTTGGATGGCGCTCTGAACTTCACACGTGCTTGTTCTTAGAGGGTGCTATGTTCTCGACCTTCGTCCCCAAATTCCTGGATTCCTTATTATACGTTACGTTGCTCACTTAGATGTCACTTCGGCCGTCTTCGCGCTCAGTGGACATGCAAGTCATTAAAAAAAAGCGAAGAAAGTAAACTTAAAATGTTCGTATACTCCGTAGTACTTGAAGATTTTGACTGATTCTCTTGAGATTTTATTTCGATTTTGTCTCTCTCGACGATGTACAAAGGCGTCTAGATTTTGTTACGATTACTTCAGTCGCCATCACTAGGATAACTCATGATGAATGTCGTAATTGATCTATAAATGTTATTTAAAATTAAAATAATTCCGTTTGATGTGCTATTTTTTGAAATGCATGTCTTTTACTTCGAAAAGAGAACCGTTTCAAAGAATATTGTATTCCACCAATCAAATATTTGTTCACTGTCAGTTTCAGGCGATATTAAATTCGACTTTAATTCGAGCGTTAGAAGTCGGTTAGCGCATTGTCGTCCAAATCGAGACGTGATAACTGTTGCCCGTTGATATTGTAGTTTGTGTCATTGCGATACTGAAAGACAACTTTAGTTCCTATCCACAACATATTATTATGCCCTGCACCATTGTACATCAAGCTTTATCTGCGTGCAAGCCGTGTTTGTGTCACAAGTCACTATACCAAAGACGCAACAGAATGTGCATCTGAAGTCTCATTGTCCTCTCACCCTGCGGTCCTCCTCAGGAAGCGTACGATAACCAATAGGGTTAGGTTAGTTAGGTTTGCCTATCCTCTGCTATGGAGACTAGTGTCCCCAGGGGGCACTGTTGAGTTGCATCAACTTTAGATTCTTGTATTTTTCGTACCCTGTTTGCTTATCTAAATATTCACATCTTCTTCGCCATCTCTTCTTTATCTTTTCTGGTACTACTTTCATAACTTAGTGCTTCTAGCGCAGGGGATCTTGTGTGGGAACACTTCTTGTGCATAGATTCCCCGTTTTCTGCAGTCCATATGACATGGTCCCTTCTCTTCGCTCTCTTATCTATTATATAACATGTAGACAGGAAATTTTAGACCTTAATATTCTCCCCCGAACCCCCATCCCCCGACCACCTCATCCTTGTCGCGGGGGGCCTGGCTTGTGTGTCCTTGAAGTGCGGAGCTAGACTGACTCAGGCCAAACCATGTCGGGTGGGCCTGCACTGAAGGACCAGGCTTACGGAGGTCGCACCTGAAGACCCGGATAACGACTCTGACTACTACTGGGTCTTCTGATCACTTCCTTGTCAAGTGTACTCTCGTGGGGATCTGGGCCCGACCCACCTGATGTAATAGCCAACTATGGTGAGGGATAGCCGAGGAAACACCAGAGTCGATGGGAGCAGGGGGGGGAGCATTCTAACCCACGGTCAGTCAAGCGTCACAACCTGCTCGATTTAGGGGCTGTTGAGGCAATATTCGTATGAAAGAGTGATGGAACAGCGTGTGCCCAACAACAGGTAGACCCTATCCCCTTGTAGAAGGCTGAAGTGTCTGCTTGACGTGCTCCAGCATCTTAATGAAACTTTTACCTAAAACTTCTGCGCCTGACAACGGGGGTCTGCAAAAGTTGACACGGCTTTCTTCTATGGACATCAGTTCTTCAAGTTCTCCCCAGGTGCCACTGACGTATTTGCCGTCGTAGTTTGATTCTGCGAGTAGTTATATTGCAGCTGGACTACCACAGACCATAAATGTGTCCCTGAAACCGATTGAAACGTAATTGCAACCTTTGTTCTTGGTAATTGCAACCATGGTGGACGTGCCCATCTGGAGCAGCCAGAAGAAACGGAGGACCATGGGCAAGGCCCCCTTGTAAATAATATAAACCAGGCTCAGAGCATGACGGGTTATAACGCCTTCGTTATCCCGGGCTGGATGAGGACTGTCACGAGTCGACGCCGTTGGTGAGAGGAGGTATTTACCCCCTATTGAACAGTGTGTGCCCGCCTCAAGTATTGATATGAAGGAACAGGCTACTACACACTCGGGGGTCTCTTTTTTGGTCTGAGCTAACCTGAATAAGTGAGGGACAACCCTCAATGGCAAGAGAGACCGAAAGCGCTGTGTTCAAAACTAAACACCCTTCTGACTTCCCAGTGACGAACTTGGATCTCCAGATAAACCTCTCTCAGGCTTCAAGTATGAATATAGTATTCTGTGCATTAATGCGTCATAAATTTAAAAGTCTCCAATTTAACTGATTCACTGTCAACGCCTGTAGATTTTAGTTAATCCTTAAAAATTAACAGAAGTATTGTAATTTTTACACCAAAGATGACAAAATTTGTGTATCGAAAAACAACTTTCAAAAATTATTCTGGCAAAAGTATTCTTAATTTATTTCGTTTTCCCATGGAAGGGTTCCATGATGTAGTGGTTAACGTGATGGCCTCACAGCCGAAAGGACCTAGGTTTGAGTCTCGGCTCAAGGGAGGCTTTTCACGTGACTGCGGAGTTCTTCCCTTTGAAAAGGAAGTTTAAGCTGCACGTTCCTCATATCACCCACTACACCAGTAGTTGTAAGGCATTTAAAACCCAACGGTAAAACATGTTAGGATAAATAAAGGTTCTTTTTTTATTTGTTTTCATTGACGAATTTTCATTAACGTTTTCGTCGCATCGTCTATAGCTAAACATGTATGAAGCAAATAAATATTGCCAACAATTTCGATATTAGGACTTAGCAATGCTGTTGAAATTTTAATAAAGAATCTATTTTAGTATGCATTCGGACAATCAATGTTATTTTAAATTTCGATTTTGTTGTGATCCATCGCTGCAGAGTGTTTCGTAAGTCCGGGACCGAAATTGACTATGCGTCGGGGTAACGAATTTACAAATTTTTATTTTACGTTTTCATCGCATCGTCTATAACTAAACATGTATGAACCAAATAAATATTGTCAATAATAATTAATACTTATAAATACTTTTGGAATTTTAAAGCATAGGTGACCTTATCATGAACATTTGATAAGGATATAACTGACAGTAGTTGCCGGCTTTCGTACTATTACCTTGTAAATCTATCTTGTTTCACGTTTAAACCTAAAATTATGGCTAAAAATGGTTATTCTGTTTCGTCTCAGAGATCTAATTAAGAATATGTTCTGTCCTTAGTCTAAGGTTGAAACTTGAGCAGGGTTTCTGTTCACTTTGAACTCCTAACTATGAACTTTACTGTCAGCTTGACAGCATCAATTTAATACTGTACTAGTGTTTAATATTTTTTATTAGTTTTTGTGCTAAAAACCATCTCATTGTATTTTCAAAAGGTTTACAGCTAGGAAAATTATTTGAAAATTAGTTTATATTGTACAGCCAATTTTCTGCTATTATTTATCTTCCTTGATTAAGTTGTGCTAAGGTAGGTTAGATTTGGCTGTATTAGGTTACTTATAGATAGGTGAGTTTTACAAATTTACCGTAATGTTACTTGCATTTAATGGTTGTTATGACTTGTAAAAAGTAGCTCTATCTTCCATAAAATTCAAGTCATACATTGTATTAGTATTGGAACCGCCTGAATATCTTCATGTAAAATTTTTAATGGTTTGAAACCTTTGAAATGAGTTTCTAATACTTAGATAAAAGTTCTGTTTAATGATATTAAAATAAAACCTGTCTAATGAAGAGGATGCCCTGTACAGTAGGCAAAGTAAAGGAAATATTAACCTATATATTTTTTCATAGCATTTTCTGCATATTGATATATATGTATGTATGTATATATACATACTTATTTTTCTCTGAGAAATTTATTTCTCATGTCAAGGAGTATTATACTTTCTAGTCATCTTGAGGATCTTCATTCATATTTTCACTGGTTAATATTTACTTTTCTATGGCCAACTACACAACAAAGTGTCCTGTTCATTACAGCCTTCATTTCAGTGTCATAAGATTGGAAATTTTTTCTTAGTGATAGACATTCATTTTCAAAAAAATTATAAGAAAAAATTGCAAAAAATTAGTTTATATCATGCAATCTGGCTCCTGCTTTCATGCTTTTTCTCAGTCATGTAAGGGTTACATCAGGGTTTTGTTAGATTAGGGTAGATTTGTTTTGTTAATTGTCACAATATAATGGGATAATATCTGTAATCTAAGTATCTGAAAATGTGATCCAAAATTTTTCTAGAATTTGCATCATTGTGTAGTATTACTTAATGTAGAAATTGTTTAATATATGTCAATACAACTATTTTTATGCTTTCAAACTTTTCAAAAATGAAATTTTGCCACTCAAATAAATTTCTATCAAATGAAATCAAAATCAAGGCTCTATAATAAATAGGAAGCTCTGCGCAGTTGGCTACAGTAAAGTAAATAATAACTTTTCTACTTTCCTGTACTAGGTATTTTCTAATAGACTTTTACTTCTTTGAATTTTATATATGATGCAAATGAAATTCTTATGACTAGTTTCTAAAAAATTAGCAAAATTTATTAAGGAATAAATTCTTTGCATTAATGGGTTGAGATAGTCTAGGCATGGTTACTTAGTTACTGTTCAAAAGGATTTAGTCTTTTGAAGTAAAGGTAAAATATGAGAATATTACCAATTTCTTAAATAATGATAAAAGTGAATGCAATACTTCACCAAGATATGCTTCTTTATATCAAGTTGTTTTGATGTCTACAAATTTGTTGATATTTTTGATGAAAAATTCTGAAAAGATTCAATTATAGCCTTAATATTTATAGATCTTTTTTATATTTATAGTAATTTTGAATAGCACATCATTTTACCTTTTTACATAAAATACCTGTAGGTATATAATTTAACCTACCATTGTAAATAACACATGTGTATTTCACTTGGGCATGAGCAAACTTAAATCAAGCATTTTAAGACTTGATAAAAGTTTTTAATACAATTTGTTCATGTATTAGAATTTTAATAGATAACAAGAACTTTTTTTATGAATTGATTGATACCTACTGCTGATATACCTACTCTATTTTTGGTAGTTTGTTGCCCCATTAAGAATCACTAGATTAATTCTTGCCTTTATGACAGGTCTTTCAATTACAGCTCTGTCACAGTCTCTTCTAAGACTCTAGTGTGAGATAGCTAGCTGTTAAAATTTGACCATTAGATCTATATTGTATATCTTGATATATAAATCTAATATAAAATGCATCATCTCTTACTTCTCTTACTTTATCTATGGGCATCATCTGCCATTTTCTTATTTTATTGTCTTTTACATTTATATTCATTTTAACATAATTTTGTTTTTTCAGTGAAGTTACTTGGACAAAGACGTGCCTGTGTTGTGCGACTCCATCACGTTAAGCATCATGGCATCTCATCTCAAGTTGATCTCCCAGCAAGGTTTCCTCAGGAGCTCCAGGCTGCTCTCCAATGTTTCTAATGGTAAGATTTGCTTATTTTTAAGTTATCAGAGCTACCTTGGAAACCTTGAAATTAGTTCAGGCAACACATCCCAGCCTGCACTCATGTGCTGCTTTTAGGCATGTCATGTTTATGCTTCCTTTCCTGAGGAAAAAACTCCCTTGTGGGGTATCAAGTTGGCAACCTCCTGACTATGAGGCAAGCATGCTATTACTTGCACTTTGGAACCAGAGGTATAACACAGTAAGTTATAGGTATTTATTTTAATGCTACCTGATATTGCTGTTTTATCTCTATTTTGTGAAAAATTATTACAAGTAGTTGAGTGAATTGCTTGAGTAAATATTTGTCTAAGTCTCAATATCTGGTTTCTAAATTGTTTTGTATTTTCTATGAATAATTATCTGAGTAGGAATTGAGTTTAGTGCAAGTTCATATTTTGAAGATATGCTGTGCATAGTTGTTTCAATGCTGAAAGCATTTGAACTTATTTTAAGGTGTACATGGTTTTATTGGTTTTTATTATATGATGGAGGCTTTGTTGCAGCTCTCTTTTGTATGACCTTCAAATTGGAATACTGGTCCATTTGCTGTTTAAATATGCAGAAACTAACATTGAATCGCAAGGGTTAAGCTTTCAGGCATGTTATACTTTGTATTAATATCTACAAGTGACCATTATGACTATGCAGCAGTTGAATTATCAGCTACAAAAGCCAGTGACAGTTATCGTTGAAGCTCAATTCACTATGTGAGTGCAATGTCTTAGCAGTACCAACAGTGGCAGATGAGTAATTGCACTCATGTAATTAATTTGTTTTGTTAAACATTTCGGAAGTAATAACGAAATTTCTCACTTTATAGCTAGGTATATGGTCTCATATACACACAAAACAAATAGTGCAGGCCAAAGGTATTCAAGCAAAATAGTTCCCTATGTTTAGCGTTTAGTTACACAACTTTTTTTGCAATTGTTGCTCAAAAATAGTTTTCATATGATGAAATTAAGCATTTGCAAGTTTATAGTATATACACAAGTTGATGCATATTTTCTTCAGTTCTTCACGATTCATCAGACTTCTCTGATAACCTTCTTGTTTCGTGTTCCCCAAAGATGTTTGATAGGATTGAGGTGCGGGGATTGGCTTGGCCACAGAAAACATTGATTTTGTCCTTCATACACCATTTGGATGTTAATTTGTCTTATAGTTCAGTATGAAATGATTTGCTTATTTAACTAAATATTACCTAAAAGTATTGTGTGGTTTGTCATGCAGAATTGATACAACCGTAAAATTACATCCAAAAGGTAGGATACGCAATGAGAAAAAAGTGCCACTTCTTGAGAATTGCGCAGAATTGAACCTTAATATTTTAAATTTGAGTTAAGGTACTTTAAAACTTCATTGGATTTGTATCCTCTGGTACTTACAAAAACATCTTTTAATGGTGTCATGTGAGGCACAGAACTGTGCACAACAAATTTGTGTTGTGTGAAAGAGGGAGAAGTTTATTTATTGTAGTGGAAGTGACACACATTTCTTAGTGAATCTCATTTTCAATTATTAAGAATACAGTGCAGTAATAAAAAGTGCTGATTACTTTGATACTGGAGACTTTGATTTTTGATATAAGTAGCTAATTGCTATCTGCAATGTGATGATTGTTAAAAACTTAAATTAATGTGCAAGTGTGTGAAATATTTCATCATACATAGTAAAATTAAAAGTTACGTATGAAAGAGAGCCTATAAACCAGAAACTTGTAGTTGAACATGTGTCTAAATACCTTTATAGAATGAAACAGCAATGTCTTGAAGTAAAGTTATGGCACATTCAAAGAGCGATAGTTTAACATCTTTTGATCCTTCTGATATATAATGAAATGGCAACAACCCCAAGCCGTTATACTGCCATCTCTGTGCTTCACAGTTAGGATGGTATTGTCACTCATGAGCTGTTCCTTGTGTCATCTTTGCATGACGAGCAGAGTTACTACCAAACTATTCAATCCTAGTTTCGTCGAACCAAATAACAGTCATCCAAGATGCATGTTTTTTCTCTAAGTATTCTTTTGCAAAGTTAAGGAGATATACAACGTGTAAGTTTTATGTGGAGTGAAACATTTCATCCCAGAGGCTTTTAGATAAGTTTTAATTCCGTACAATTCATCAATGCCTCATTTTTAATTTTCCTCATCAAAACTTGACAAGACTTAAGGTCAATCTTCCATGGAGCATTTGACCTTTGTAAGTTAACAGTTGAGCCATATTCTTCAAACTAATGTATAATTGAACAAACTGTTGAGTACTGTACGGCCACGTATTATGTACGTAGAGTCTGGAAATCTTCCTGTACGGTACTCCTTGAGAATGGAGCTTCACCAATTACTTCCGTAGGTGTTCTGAGATTTTTTTTACTTCCTGCGTGATGCCCTTGAGGGACTATACGCTACGACGGCTCATCAGGAATTAATAGTCTAATTTTATTCCTAACCATGTTGATTTTGCTTCTTGAAACAAATATAAAATGTTCTAAAACTTAGTCATATCTGATGTAGCTGGAAAAATACCATGATCAATAGTGAGAAAAGTGTGTCGCAGAAATGATTGAATGACTTTGTGACATGCCATATGTGACTTCAGTGCATATGAAGCTGTTTGCTTGTCAAGTTCCATACTTAGTTTTACAAATCAGTTCTGTTAGCTAGAATTTGTGTTCTTGAAGTTTTAAGTAATTGTGCCCGCTCAACATTTAATAAAAAATGAATTTCAAAGTGAGCAATTACTTGTGTTGTCCTCACTGTAAATGTAAAGGACGGCAGCCATGCACATCACTGATGCATGGTGTGTTGGACAGGCGCAGTTACGGACTATGTGCAAGAGCTGAGAATTGGCCTCAAGCAGCAGCAGAGAGCAGCTCTGGCTCAGGCTATAACTCTCATTGAGACCTCACATCCAATCAAAAAGAAAATGGCTGCTTGCCTTCTGGACTCCCTCTTAAAGGATGCTGCTGAAAATTCTGCTCTCAGAGGTTCTAGCACATTGTCATTGCGACTCGGGTTATCTGGCCCTCCTGGTGCGGGCAAATCAACTTTCATCGAGAGGTTGGGCAAGCGTCTCACAAGTGCGGGGCATAGAGTCGCGGTGTTAGCAGTGGATCCATCTTCAGTTACTACGGGAGGATCCATTTTAGGTGACAAAACTCGCATGCCAGAACTCACTGTAGACCCTGCTGCATTTATTCGTCCATCACCTGCCCGCGGCCATTTGGGCGGAGTTACTCGCTCTACAAACGAGGCCATTGTGTTGTGTGAGGCGGCTGGTTATGACGTCATCATCGTCGAAACTGTTGGCGTGGGTCAGAGCGAAGTTTCTGTAGCTGATATGGTGGATCTCTTTGGTCTTGTTATAGCTCCTGGAGGTGGTGATGAACTACAAGGCTTGAAAAAAGGCATTGTGGAAATGTGTGACATGGTTATTGTTAACAAATCAGACGGTGATCTGGCTGCTGCAGCCATGCGCACTCAGTCTGACTATTTGTCAAGCTTGAAGTACGCGCGGCCGAGATGGCGTGGGTGGCGTGTACCCGTGCTGAGGGTGTCATCATTGACTGCAGAGGGACTGGAGAAGTTGTGGTCCACCATATCCGAGTTCAAGTGCCACATGTTGTCATCTGACCAATTTCTGCAGAGAAGACGGAACCAGCAGAGAACGTGGCTTCATGCCCACCTTCAAGATGCTGTACTGATGGCCTTTAAGAACACTTCTGGCATGTCAGAAGCCCTGGCAGAGATGGAAAGGAAGGTCGTAAATGGCGAGGTCACCCCGGGCAGCGCTTGTGATGCTCTCATTCTCCAGTACAAAGAATTTCTCAAATAGAGCAAATCTGTCGAACTTTATACCAAGAATGCTGATAACTGGAGTGTTACGCTTCAGAATTGTTCTTGTTTCTCATTAAAAGAACGACTCAGTTTGAGTGAAGTTGAGAAGTAGTAAAAAAAAATTACGGATACGAGTTTGTAATGAATTCTGTCAAGAATTTCAAGTTGAAATTAATCCATTGCAATTAACTGTATGGTATTTTCTGTGAGAAATTTACCCAATCTTTACGTCTTTTACTGAATTGTAGAATTTCTTTGGTCTTGGGTTACTGGTGGTATTAAAGATGTGAACGCAAAACCAATCCTTTATTTCAAACTACTATAAACCACTATTGTATTTATTTTGAACTGTTCATACGACGCTGTTATATTCGATGTTGCCAGCGATAGCACATGCACTTGTAGGAAAATTAAGTACTGTGTCGATACAGATGCTGTATTTTAAAGTACATATTTAGCAAATGGCAATGACATTATCCATCTCTGAGAAGTTTTTTTTTGTTGTGTGTCCTTTAAGCAGTACTGTATGGATCATTATTGATGTGTGAAGCTTTCTCTGGTAGGTATGTACATATATTAGCGTGTGTGGGATTTTCATTTGTTCAAAGTAGAGTAGGGTGAAAATTTGAGTGTTGGCACCTTTTATGTGGATCTCAATTCGTTTTCATTATATGGCATCACCCGTCGAAATAAGTGACAATTTCGATGAAGTGACGCAGCTACTAGTTCTGAGCATCTAATTCAAGTTTTCTCTGTCTTGTGTTCCTCTTAGTGGAATATACAACCTTGTCTTGCCAAATTCTTAAACGAATGTCATCACTTAAGTTATTTCTTCTTATTGTTCTTTCTTTCTATTGTTTTAAAGCATCTACACTCCCTCTCTTACCTAGTTGTAGCGACCAGTGCCATCTTGGAAACTGAAATTATGACTGCGTGCTGGCTTGGCCGCTTGAACTTAACTTTCTTTGAGTAACATTCTGATGATTGTCTCAATCGAGGCAAAATGGAACAAACGCTGAACAGAGTGATTATGAAATATTCCATGCAAACTGGACAAGCTCTTGAGCTACGGTGTTGTTCCAACGCCTCTCATGGACCCAATTGTTGTAGCATGAGCCGTGTACAAAAATTAACGTGTCATTACTATTTGAAGCTTTTTCTCTCGATGCTGAATTGAAAATGCTGTGCCTATTGGCGTTGTATTTGTAATAGTTGTCGAAAATTTTCGTTAATGTCGATAATTTAATTCACTTCAGCCTATTTTAATTATCCGTGTATTATTACTACGACCTTGAGTTGAGATGTGATTGTTTGTAGTGGTCTCCATCTCTTACAACATACTCGTAACATGTTTCATTTATTTTTAGAATTTTCTTTCGCAATACGATATATTGGTGATGTTAGGATGATGCTTCATTTACAAAGTTCTACGTTCGATACTTTCAATTCTTCTAATTAGCATTAGATCGAAATAAGCTCCAATTATTTGAGCATTTATTTTTTGAAGTGTGAGCCTCTGTTGACTATCCGTATTCAATTTTTAGCTTGAAATAGTAAATCTTTGCGTTTTATTATCCATTGCACAGTGCAGCGTGAGTCACTGTTTCTCTACAGTTAGATAATTCATGTGTTGGTGCTTTTTTTCTCTTTCGTAGGCTACCTGAGACAAAACGGTTCCTTCTCTGCACATTAATTTCTCAATTTTTGGCTTCTTATTTTTAAGACGTCGGCAGAGTAAAGGTGAAATCCGATTGATATATCTTAACGACCTCCTTACTTATATATTGTTAGAAGAATAACAGCAAGCAAGATTATCTCCATAATCTCTTCACTCGGTTTTGGAAAAATAGCACCTAAATCCAGTGGGAATATCTGTAGTATCTTAACACAGTTTTTTGGGAGATAAAACCCAAAGTTCAGCGAGAATGGTGCGACTGAAAGGCATCTGACTGCTAATTGTTTGTACTACTCCAGTGTACATGACTGGTGCGTGGACGCTCGACTCCCACTCGCTCTCAGGAGTGTGCAGTAGTCCTGACATGAGCCTGAGGGGCCTTCAACAACGCGGTTGCCAAGATGCTTCTAGTATGATAGATTCTGAATCTGTTGCCTCGCCCTGCATTTTGGTTGCTTATGATACTGTTAAGGTCTACTTGGTTTCTTATTCATTCTTCTAGTTCACTCTTCCCTACATTGTAAAAACATTTGATCATGCCAGATATCCATGACCTATTCTTTCAGGAACACTGCTTGTTAATTTTGCGTCATTGTACTTGAATTCGTTTTGACCCTTCCCTAGCAGGTTTTCTGTTAAAAACGTAGTTTTGAAACTACTTCATTAGCTCGAGAAGTACGACTACACTTGGGAAGGTTGGTTTTTACCGAGAGAGCTCAAAAAAGTATGAGTAAAACTCTTCTAGATTTTTCAAGTCTAGCGTTTGTCGAGTTTGCTCGTAAAGAAATTTAAAAAATTCGAGTTCGGTAAAAGCGAGTTAACTGTCCTTGCCAGTGAAATGGTTAAGATCTAATCCCAGTCGTTGGAACCTGGACAAGTGTAATTTTGCTCGTTGCTTTGCAAAGTTCAACATACGTTCCGTCTTGCAGGTACCGTCCCGTTGGTGTTCACTGCGGGGTTCCGGAAAGTGGTCACACCTCCCAACTATTCACGTAAGTGACGCGTTCATCCTATGATGCCAAAACTATGTTTGTTATAAGACTGCACGAAAAACCAGCTGAAGTTTTATGTATTTTTGCAATGAGACCGAAGTTAGCTTTGTACGATAAATTATCTGTAGCCTTCTGAAACTGCCCAGTAGTACGCTTTTTGGCCTTTCAGGGCGGGTGTTCAGTTTACCTACTGCTGTAGAGATTCAAGTGTAAACTAACCTATAATTTTTTCGCATTTCCGTGGAGTATTTGAAATGAAACAAAAATTCCCACGTTTACAAATATTCTGTACAGTACGGAACACGTCATGGCTGCTCTAGAAGTGGTATAGAGTCCAACTGTAGTTGATAAAGATAACATGACATGTCCGTATTTGTGTACGCAATACGATATCCGCATTAATATTTTCAGTTATTAAAACATAAACGCAAATTTTCAGATTCTTCTTTGTAGATTTCGAAAAATTTGCTCGTTTGAAGTTTTGGTTAAAGGTTTTATGGTCAATGAATAATATTTATTCAAACGTTTTGATTTATAATTACGTACAAAAAATTCTCAACGGCAATGAATTTCTTGATATCAAAGTAAGTATTTATACAAGATATGATGTAAAACTTTTTATTTTGTAATTCTCTACTTTAAAAACTTTTGCCTTATTTCTTTAGCATTTTCATGGTATTATGAAATTAACCGAACTTTACAAGGTTACGCATATTCATTCTTCTGTAAATTACAAAAAAATAAAAAATTTTGTAAGATTGTTTTGAAATCTCATTTTGTAAATGATAGGCAATGTAAATTTTTCAATGTTTAAAGTGTAATGGTATTGTAGGATGATGTTTTTAGCTTTTTTTATTAGAAATCAGTGTTTGCGTTTACGATTACATATCGGATGATCTTTGTGTGTATTTTGAAAACGCATTTCTTCTTTTTGGTGTTCTATAGAGCGTTTGCTTCAAGAAGTACTCTTTCGTCAAAGAAAAATTTTCGATGAAGTTGTGTATAAACAGAAATGTATATTTTAAAGCTTATTTCATTCATCGAAAGTGTGCTTTGGTGCAAATATTGTAATTGAGCAAGCTATAATTTTTCCACATTTTTTGGCGTATAAAGAAAAGCTATATAGCCTCTTGATATTTTTTCCGTATTATCGTTCGATAATTTGAAGTGTAATGAAATTTCGTAATTTCAATAATATTCCCTTGCAGACTACATAAAAAATGCTGTGGTTTTTGTAAGTGTGTCAGAATTCCACTTTTTCCCGTTTTAGACTGTATTCAATTCATGAAACATAACGCTATAGCTGCATGATTTTTCCAATGTTCGTATTACTTATTAGAACATAAATGCGTTTTCGCATATGTTTCTTTGTTCGTTTCATGAATGGTTGTAGATTATAGATTTCCTTTGCGTTAATAGGGATCAGGATTTGCCAATGGAAGTCGTTCTTAGAACGTTT
>VOMN01118551.1:965-21973 GCA_014899125.1 Orchestia grillus | reverse complement strand
CTAACCTAACCTAACCTAACCTAACCTAACCTAACCTACTTCCTCTTCTACCCTTCTGTTTGAGCTCCGTACAGACTCATCTCAACTCTCCTAGTCAGACTTCTGCGCTGCACTCCGACTCAGAAACTTCCTTCTGATATTGAAAGCTGGTCCGGCTTCTAACTCAACGTAAAGATGTTTAGCGCTTTTGTTTCCAGCTCTAGCTTAAAATCCAGGTGCGTGCGTGAGAAAATGACATCGATCCGTTGTAGATTGAAGCTCGAGTCTTCTATGAAAGTTAGTTTCGCAAGTAATGTGCTTGTTCCTCATTCTAGAATGCACGTGTTATCTGTTGAACTGACCAATTTTGCTGCACTATTGTCGACCTAGAAACTTTAAAATTGAAATAAAAATTCTTCTCTTGCATTTATGAATACAGAGTGTTATAGTAACTTGAAGTAATTTTAAGACAAATCAACTCACTAACTCAACATTTTCACGTACAACATAGCTAACCAGAAGGGACATTAGTCTTGCTCGCTTTACGTCTTTCCGTTTTCATGCCTTCTGTACTGATTATTCTTCATTTTTTCTTCCTATTCTTTTTTTCACTTGCTGTTTCTATGTTCAGAGAATCTTGTGTAGATACACACCTGTGCATGGATTATACATTTTTTAAAGTCCGTATCGCATGGTCCTTTCCTATCACTCTTTTTGGATTGCATTTCATGTGGGCAGGGAGCTTTAAACTAACTAATAAATAATCTAATCTAATCTATCCCAATGAGTGCTTTATTCTGAAGTACAGCTGTTATGAAAATCTTGCACTGGTTTTTTCTTCTTATTTAGTCGTGGTGGTACAATTATTTTTAAGGCAGAAACTTTTCTGCTGTAGAACGAGAACGGTATATAAACTTATGAAATGTTTCGTAAAATTTTTGTTCAATTTGTAAATTAGCCGTATTTCTGTCATATTCGCAGATTGCACAAGATAAACTATGCTGTCAATATCTGCCCCTTGGAACTTCATAGTCATTTGTTAGCTATTAGATTCATAAAATATTGTCTTTCTCAGTGCGTAGTTATACAGGTTATTATGTTAGAAGTCAGAAAGTTAAGAAGTTACTGTATATTATTCGTTTGACTGGCTAAGAAGGCTTGAGAATAGTTATGCTATTTGTAAATTTGAACTCAGAATTGTACGTAGAATGCTTGCTTTTATTTTCAAGGTGTATATTTTTATTTTATGAGGGTTTCTTTCATTTTACACAAAATGAACTTTGGAATTGTACCTGGATAGCTTTTATGCTATGCATCCTGACGCAGCCAGAGCGGTGAAAAGAAATATTTTTCTTATCAAATTCATAGGTCGCTTCTGTTATGAAATTTACGTGACCCGATGGTAAAGCCCTCTTATGATGTCACTTCCTAGTTGATATCCTAATTTGTGACACTAGTAAGAACCTTCAGTTCGGATCTCTGCCCATATCCTGTCGCAATGCCACTGACGGCAGGACGCTTTATTTTTTGGCCTAAAAATTTCTGTTGGCGATTTCCAAGTTGATAGCATTTTCCTTTTGAAGTTCTTAAATCGGTTAGAAAATTCTAGGGAGCTTAATATTTTACCTTTAAAATAATTTAGTACCCTTGTCACGATATTAAAGTACCCTTGTCACGTAATACTGAGTCTGGGTCATGTTATCCTGAGTCTGGGTAGTGTGGATCATGTTATCCTGAGTCTGGGTAGTGTGGATCCTGTTATCCTGAGTCTGGGTAATGTGGATCATGTTATCTTGAGTCTGGGTAGTGTGGATCATGTTATCCTGAGTCTGGGTAATGTGGATCATGTTATCCTGAGTCTGGGTAGTGTGGATCATGTTATCATGAGTCAGTGAGTCAGACAAACTTCTGCCTGTGTGGAAATTCTTTCCAAAATATTGTTAACTTAGAGTCGTCTTTCAGTCCCAACTTCTCAAGCACAATCTTTTGGGTCCAACTTTACAAACATATACGTAGTTTTAGTACCGGTTGATTTTTCATTACTTACCTGTGTCACTTCAACCATATTTGTAATAAGATCTCATATCAAAATGATGTATCCGGATTGTATCTGTCTCTAAGTATCCGCATTGAACAATACGGTGGGAATCATCGCAACCTAATTAACTTTTTTGCGCTGTCTTCTTCACTTTCTGTATTGATGGTGGGAACACACCTTGTGCATAAATCCCTTCTCTTTCGGTGCGACACAGTCTGAGTCGCTGCAATCTAAACCACCACGGCTGCTCTTACTGCTCAGTTTTAAGTGATAAGAGTCTTCGGATAAAGCGTATCTACCTTAGCTCACATACTTAACTCTTTAGGTCTTTGACAAGACATATGTTCACTTTCAAATAATATATGTTAAGGGATAATTAAGAGAGCTATTGGAACATAGCAGTTTACCGCAGCAGTTTGAAACTGAGCAAAACGTGTTCTCATTGTGAAGACAGTCAAATGTACCCCCTATTATGGAACCTTACGTGGTTGATTGCTCATGAGCAACTAAGATGATCGCCGATCGTCCATCTTAATCCGGTGTGACATTGTTTCTAAATTTTGTGTTATGGTAGGTACCGTTGATCATCCTCGATTATTTCGTGCCTCTAATGAATCTCGTTAAGAATGTCGGTACAATCTTGTTTCCTCTGGAGGTTAACTATCATTCACCGTCTTGCAGAAACACTCCTGTGGTGATCGAGTGGAAGACGTCGAGTAAGGTAAAACGGACGCTTCGCTCTACGTACGACAATCCTTTGCAGTTGGCTGCGTACCTGGGAGCGATGCAGTTTGATCCAGCCTTCCAGCACCTCAGAGAGGTCGGTCTCCTCAGCACGTGTTTGTAGGGGTTTATGGGCGATGTGGATCGGCAGTGATACTTCTTGTAGAAGAGCCTTATTATAGTAGTATTGCAAAAATTCACTGCGATATATCTCGTATACTATTAGGTTTATAACTGGGATACCTGCATGTTCTATTACACGTTTTGCCCTCTGGAGGCTATGGGAAAGGCGAAAGGGCTAGGTTATTTAGGATTGTTCATCTTATGCTATGTGGACTGGCGTCTCCAAGGGAGCACTATTAGGTTATATCTGTGTCTCACTTTGCTTCTTGGCCTTTTTATAACTTCTTCACTTTTTTCACCTCTTCATTCTTAATTTGCCGTTTCCATGCACAGGGGATCTTGTGTGAGAATACTATTAACGCACAGATTCCTCATTATCTATAGTGCACACTGAATGGACAGCACTCTTCGCTTTCTTTAGATCGCATTACGTATGAACAGGGAGCTGTGAACAAATTAATTATCAAATCGTCGTTGGCCGGTGTTGGACATAAATTTAATATTACGATTTGATACATTAGTCAATTCAGACGAACTAGACTGTACTGTGTGATGGTTCATATCAGCATTCTCGAATCCGTACATTCAATAGAGAAAAATCTTTGCAATTGTACATTTTGTCGCCAGGTTCAGTCTGGCCTCATCGTGCTGAGTTATAAAAACGGCGAGGTCGGAGACACTCACATGCTGACATCAGCTCAACTGCAACTCTACTGGCGTCAGTGGCTGCGCAGACTGGCCTCGTTCTGGACGCAGCAGAAACTGGAGTCTTCCTTAGAATAAATAATTCTTGATTTTCTACGTGCAGTAGCTTAGACAATCTGCAACCTCCCGATTATCATTGATCACCAGTTGACTGATATATTCCAGCCGTGACGTCATTTTTGACTTATAGGTTAAAAATGAAGTTCAATCGTCTTTAAGAAACATTCGACTGTCGAACAAATCCTGTTTTGTAAAATAACATCGGTAAATGTCAGCTGAAAGTATATAATACGTAATGTAAAATATGCACAAGATTATTGGGTGAAAAAATGAAATTTGTATAATAAGAAACTAGACTTAAAAATAAATATGCTTACTTAGTCAAGATGCCTACAATGGACAAATTTTGTACACTCTTCAGATGGTTGAAGGAAGATGTTAGGGTATTGAGGTAAGATTGGAAATAACTGTTTTTTGTACATGTGCTAGAATTCAATACCCGTATAGCAACGATTATACTTCATTTTTACGTGATTAAATTCCCTACTTTAACAAATTTCTGTTACTGCTATAGTATATCGATGGGAGAGTTTATATTTGTATGATTTCTACAACTTATGTCTGCGAACGGTTACGATGTAACACAATAGATTCATTGACTTGTCAATAGAATTAGAGATACAACTTACATGAAGGAATACAAATATAACGTAAACCACAGGGTAGTTATATGCAAATGTTATAATTGAAAAATCATAATGGACATAACGTATCGAGTGAGTGCCTCGGACCAGATAATCAAACCTGACCGGTCTGAATGTAACAGCTCCGGTATGATAATACTTTGCCAACATTATCAATCGACAAAAATGCTTACACCTGAGAATATAATATTCATGACACTGAATGGTTCGTAAGACTTTCAAATTATATTTTTCCACTATATTGTAATAAGCAATCTTTATGTCGCATAGTATAGCACACTCAAACCTTATCCCTAAAATATGTAATTAGCCTAAAACAAATATAAAACTTGTATAATCTTATCCATCAGGCTTTCCTCCGCTAGTAATTTCCTCCAAACCGTCGCATTTCTTCCTTCAATAATTCGCTCATGCTGCGCGCTGGTCGGTTTGGCGTCTGTTCTGTTGTCTCCCTCTTAGGATTTTGCGGGTTCGAAATCGACTCCTGCGACGCTGGCACCCGCACGTTATGTACACGCGCAAGCTTCTGTTGCATAGTCTCAAGTCGTTTCCTCAATACTTGCTCGTAGTTTGCTTTCAACTCTTGTTGAAATTGTGCCTCTTCCTTTTGTTTTCGAAAGTCCCAATTGTACTGCTGTATATCTTGCCGTACTTCTTGCGCGAGCGCCGTCGACGAAGCTTGAGTCCTAAGTAGAGCTGTTTTCGGTGGGACTGCATTAGCTTCAAATGCTACATTTGGTAAGGCGCTGCTGCCCGGAACTGGGGCTCCTCCACTTCTCTCCCTGCGAGTTCTTTCAGTAAACTTTACCTGATGTTCAGATATTGGCTCTCTTTTTTCGTACGTAGCAGACCAGTCTTTTTTCACCGAGAATAATGGTCTGTATGCTGTTTCATTTTTCTTTGTTAAGTTTGCTTGCACCATTTCTTTTCTCTTTGTCTTCGGCACCAAAGAACTTTGGCTGGAGACAGGCGCTGATTGCTTCTCTTTAGGTGCTTTACGTCGCTCTTTAACATTGGAATGGGTTATTCTTATCACCTCCATTATTAATTCACAAGCGTGCGGTACGAGTGCAGCAGGGCATTCAGCTCCTACTAAACATGCCTTCACTAACGTCAGTATACTAGTTTCCGAGAGTGCTAAAGAGTCGTTGGCAATTGCGAACGCATCAACTCCGCAAAAATTTTCTGTTTTAATTTTTTCAATTATCCTCTTCACAGAGCTAAACGATTTAGCGAGAGGAGATCCCGGTAATAACTTGTCCTGAGGGCAGCACGAACAAATTTTGTCGTATATATGCTTCACGTCCACACAGTTCTTGGGTATGCGGAATATTTGCATCATGTGACGGTTTAACATATTATTGCTGACTGCAGCGATTAGCAACGTAGTGATGCATGTGCGAACATCAGACAACTCTCTCATCTCTATTAAAGTTTTGAAAACAGACACGGTGTCACAATTTTCAGACTCCTCAAGGGCTATCGAAGGTGGAGACGGAGATCTGGGCGCCGCTCTCCGAACTGGAGAAGCCTGTCGATGCGAAGTACTTCGGTCAGGAGGATTTCGTGTTGTTAATGACAGAAAGCGAGAGCCACGAGAGCAACTTGCGGTGGCATCTGAGGTCGTTGGGTATGCATGTGAAAGTCGTGGTCGAGTTGTAACCACTGAAGGCCCAACATGTATGCCCTGTGGCTGCACTTGCTTCCTTTCAGTCGAAACATTTTTGTCCGCACGCATAGCATGTTGAGGGTGGTCCAGACGTGCGAAGACTGATGAATCCTGTAAATTGGGAGTTATACACTGTTATTCATTAAGGTCTCACGACAGCGCAATTTGAATTATTAAATATTTAAAAAATAGAGCATTCCATTATATTCGTTTTGCTATGTCAAGGGATTAACTTGTTTCAGAGTTACATCGAAGTCTCGGTATCCTCTTATCTTGGGAATAGGTATCTCAAGTGTTGAAACTTCACCTGTCGTATTTGGATGAAAAAATGAAAAACTACAGCACTCAAAACAGATTACTGGATAATTTGTGTTGATATCGTATAAGTGCGGTATATATCGATTTTAGACGAAATGCTGAAACGTGGGCTAGTATTCATGTCAGCTAACCCATACCTCCACTGATTAAAATAGAAACGAGCTCTACCTTTCAACATTTTAGAAATTTGCTTACATAAAACTGAATTCGCTGATGATAGATGGTAAAGATTCTTTAACCTGTTAACGGTTATTGACATCATATTATGTCCGCGTGAATGTTGCATTTACACGGTCACTGTCGATTACACTTACCGTATGAATGTAACACCGGCCATCTCGGCGGTGTTGTATTCACAAGGCATGTGTAATCGACAACGACCGTGTGAATACAACAACCACACGGACATCATACGATGTCAATATCCATTAACAGTTTAAAACAGTACAGACCCTCGGAACATCAAATCATAAGAAATCATAAGCACATCTTGCTCCTTTTGAAGTTCACAACTTTTGTTCCTAACGTAAATATTGATGACTATTTTCTTCAACGCTAGGGGAAAATAGTCCTCTAAAAAAAGTGTATGATTCAATGACACACACTGAAATGAGGGACACGAAGATGTAACATTTTTAATTTGTCCTCTAATTGGTTCCTCTTCCACTCATTTGAATTCATCTAGGCTCGTCATTACATGCAGGACGATAGGTACATATGTTGTACGATACCATTGATACATGCGAGAAATCGACCTCGAGTACTTCTGCAAAATTTCTAGAGTCTATATTTGCTCACTGGTTTCTTCACTTACTGATTAGTCGATTAGGTTTATACTATCGTGATATAGCGATAAAAGCACATTGGGGTGCAAGAAACTTGTGCCTAAATTTCACCTCAAATGATACGAGCTGCTTAACACATTAACTCGAGTGCACTTTGTAGAGAATTCATCAAAAGATTATCAATTTTTACACGTTACTTTCTCTTAAGATGAAGTAGTTTTCATCTACTGCATAAAAATCTTTGCTGCTTACCTTCAAGTGCCGTTTCACATCATTAACAATTCTAGCAGGGTTCGTGCTATTATCCTGGCGTATTGAAGATGGACTTCCAGAAACACGCCTCTTCTTGTGGTCTTCATGGGGCCTAGGAGAAACATTTTTGAATAAACCGTCACTAGAGCTGCCACTGCTGCTTCGCCTCCGACGAATAGAACTTCTAGATGTCGATCTAGATTTACGGCGACGGTGACTCAAACTTGGGGATTTTCGCTTTTTAGGACTCGAGCTTCTAAATCTATATCGTCGACGACTTGAGCTCCTGGATCTATGTCGTCGACGACTTGAGCTCCTGGATCTGTGTCGTCGACGACTTGAGCTCCTGGATGGTCGTCGACGACTTGAGCTCCTGGATCTGTGTCGTCGACGACTTGAGCTTCTGGATCTGTGTCGTCGAGGGCTAAAACTCCTGGATCTATGTCGTCGAGGGCTAAAACTCCTGGATCTATGTCGTCGAGGGCTAGAACTTCTAGATCTGTGCTTCGAAGTTTCATTTTTATAGCGTGACCAGTGAGGACTTCGCTTTCTCTGTCGATCACGACTCAGTGATCTACTCTGGTGACGGTTGCTCTTCATGAATTCGTTCGCCTGGTACCATTCGTGTTCGACGACTTGTAATTCTTTCATTTTGCGAGATCTATCGATTTTGTTGCGCAAGTCCTCAATAGGTGAATGTCCCAGTTTTTCTTCACAATTTTGACTAAAATTGGGAGAACTGCAAACAAGAGTTGTTGAAAGCTGAGCTGAAGTAGGCGATGACGTAGCACACACGCGCTTAGCAATTCCTGAGTCCTCTCGTTCTTTACTCCTATTAGGATAAAAGAGACGAAAAAATTAGAAGATATACTAAAGATTCGGAACACTGAAGTATATAAGGAACTGGTCAGAACTAGTAAAAAATTTGTGTTCGATAGACCACTACGTATGATATCTGGCTGACGGAAACCTAATAACAGTGAAGGAAAACTTTGGCATTTCTTCAGAATAGATAGTTTTAAAGGCATCGAAAAACATAAAAGGAGCCCTTGATTTCACTGAAATCGTTGAGGCAATTTATCATAAGGTATCACTATTGCAGTTAGTTACAGAAATGTAAACGCTATAAATATTTTTGGTCACCGAAAAGACAGTCACATGTAATGACAGTACAAATAACAGGACCAACAGAACGTGAAGATAGGCCCATTTTCAGACGTGACGAGAAAAGGAACTCGGTGTTCAAGAATGAATACTGACTAATAACTGGCAGTTGAATTATATCCCCACAGGAGCACCAGGTCCGACGCATAGACTGAAGGCGTTTGGAAATTCGAATCTAGTAATTTCCAAAAAAAAACTTTGCCGCTCACACGAATGTGCGCGGACTGCAAATGTAATATGGAGGGAGGACTTGATACTATCATGGTCACGGTTCCATTCTCTCACTTTGCATTGGTTATCCTCCTAATGTACGATAAGGACTTCGTATTCCATACCTGCAAGTAAACATCAGACCGCTAAATAGAGTGACTGCAACTAATTATCACTAAATGAATGGAAAAAATGCGCACAAAAAACTTAAGATGTTCGGTAGTTGAATACGTGAAACTTGGCGTAAACATTGCAGTGGTACACCATCATAGCAATCTCTCAGAACGTTTCAACTATACAAACAAAGTCGAAATTTTTAAAATATTCAATTTTGTGAAACAAAACTGACCTCGCTCTCTTGAGTGGTTTTTGTGTCGCCGAGCGTTCCTTGGTTTTGCCTCGTTCATCTTCTCCGTCAATGCCGAGCTCTTCCTTCCCAAGGGTGGGTCCTCCCGACGTAAATTCTGTCATAAAATATATTATTAGAAAAATTAGGGTGAACTATTTTGGCTACAATTTTTAACAAAATTACGAATGTGCAATGAAAACCAGGCTTTCTTTATACTTTCGTTTGTATTTTCCCAATTTAATATCAATACTGAAATTAATTTTTAGTTTTAAATGCTTAGTCAGATAATAATACCCAATTTACTCAGTGAAAGAAAATATGTTTTAGAAACAATTATTCTAAAGAAATGAATTCCATTAACAAGTCTGCTCCGTAGCGCGAGTGGTAGCGTGCTTGCCTCTTAACTAGGCGACCCCGGGTTCGATACCAAGCGGCGGAACTCTCCCTTGGGAAAGGAAGATTAAATGCGACGAGCCCTGATGGGCGGCACTCCAGTGTGGCCTGGGATTTGGTGCCCAAACTCATCCCAGGGTGGGGATAAACAACTAAGCGGCGGCACCCCAGTGTGGCCGGGCGTGAAAGCCCAAACATCTTCAAGGTAATCAAGGTAACTTTTATTCGAGGCAAGAAATAAACGAGAATGCTGCAGCACCCGCACCCAATCACATTAATAGGATGACGCATGACGAAAAATCATCTCAACTGTAATAGCTCGAAACAATTCATCTTTATCAAGATTATTGGTTAATTTTCAGGTTAGCGCTCCGCCTCGTGAACAAACGCCACCGTCTCCGCTTGTCTTAGTGTGCTCCGCCACCCTGTTATTTGAACGTCCACCTAAATTTCAGAAAATCCTTTCCATTATCAATCAAATCAAGCAATTCAAATCATCATAGAAAAATGAACTAACACTGAAAAGCAAAAGAAAAGATTTTATACAAGCAAAAGAAATAAATAAAAAGCATACCGAAGATACAGTGTACACAGGCGAAATACAAGGTACGAGAACAACTAGTGAGACATTACTTGATATGTTCTGAATCAACATGAGCCCGCTTATGCGTACTGGCATACGTTCACCAAGTGCGATGTTCAAGGTTACTTATAATCACGTTTTAATTGCACGAATTACACATGTCACGAAAATAAGAGTTACCAGATTCGTTCGAAAGTAGCCTCACGAGCGGTAATTCTGCACTACACTTCTAGGAGTTCCTATTTGAGAATAGGTAACAATACAGAAATTTTACCCGGAAACTGTTTCATTTAATAGCCTCCAGAGATTAACATGATCCAATAATGAAAAATGTGCGAATGTGGAATGTAATTCTTGCTTTTTCACAAAGTGTTCCATGGATGAGAAATATCGGATATTCCAACGAAAACGACGTTGTGCCGAAAATATTAAATTGAAGTGAGCATTAAGTGATACAATCTAATTACCTCGGTAATTTGGTTAAGTGCTAGATTAAGTGTTGAAAATTTATTTTCGTACCATAAAATCGAAGTAGGAATAGTGCCCGCGAGGACCGTATAAAAATCTTGAGGCATCCAAGCATTAAGTGCGACAAAAGCTCGTGCGTAAAATGAATTCCTGCATCATTGTAAACACAGGGACGGAGGAGAGAGGAATGATGTAGCATTCTAAACAACTGATTCTCAGGCCTATTACAATTGTTATAAAACTTATACTAATATCACGTTGAGTACTAAGGCTAGATGTAGCAAACAATACCTGGATCTCAAAGTGTATGACCACCACTACTATGCTAACTACCCCGAAGTGTGCCGATTAATGCCAATCTTATCAGAATTGCCTATTATAAGTACATATGAGTACGTGATATTTCCGAGAACCGCCACCTCTAAATATAGTCTTGCACACATTCAAATACTAACCTTCAGCAGCAGATTTAGCTGCAGCTTCAGTCCGAGGTCTGTTGACACCAGAACGCTTGCGTTGCAAGTTCTGGTCAGGATCAGGTTGCATCTCATTGTCGAGCTGACTACCCTGATGACAGGTTAACATTTTGCCTTCGATCTTCTCCTCGACGTAGGTTGAGATACATTTCCATAGCTTCTCGTTTGACTTTTCAGTAAGCGTAATACCGTCTTCCTCAAGAGAAAACGAGTTAATCTTAGTTCCATCCCGATAGAAAACAGAATTCAAGCCAGCTTTCTCAATCTCTGTCACTAAATTCTTGATTAAATCATGGTAGCACTCCGAAAATTTTGCCCAGTCCTTTTGCAATAATTTTTGTTCTACGATGTTTCGAAGTTCCGCCGTTTCTTTCAGCCTCTTTTCGTTATGATTTTGGAAATTGATGACCCAAGGCAGGGCCCAAAGAATTGTGAGCGCTGGATGAAGAACCCTCAATTTTTCAACGGAAGTACGCATTTCGTCAACGAGAGCGCCGATAGCAGACGGCTCTTTGACTTCAAGTAGTGACCTAGGACCATTGTCATACGACAGACTTCTTTCGCTCAGAGCCAAAACTACTAGCCGTGTATAGCTAGTGACGAAATTTTTGGCTTCGCTCACCAAATAGGTGACGCTGTGAGTTTTTACACTTTTAAATCGATATATCGATTTCTGCTTTTTAGTCTTAGACATATCCTCCACGTTGTCCACCTTTTCTTCTTTATTTTTGTCGATTCTTTCTTGGATCGAAGCCCATACTTTGACAGCAGGAGCTCCCACCACCAAAACTTGGGCAGGTGGAGACACTTTCTTCCCAAGGTCGTCAACAGGAACCTTGCTGGTTCCGATACTTAGATCTAGGTAAAAATTTTAAAAAATCAGCCTATACGATAAACGAATAAAGTCGTACAAATTTGCACCATATTTCACAAATTACTCTACTAACGAAGATGAGAGTTCATGAAGCAATAAATAACAAAATAATGTAGTTTATAATATTGAGATTATAATAAAGATGGAGCGTAGATCATTTCAACTGGAAGAAAAGGTAACTTTGATCTTCTCCGAATGAGGATTACATAAATGGTACCAGAAATATTCGCCCACCTCAGCAGCTTTATTTCGCGGCACTCACCGAAATCCGGCGTTGGAGAGAACGGGCACACGTCAATGGGAGGAGTGGCAGCGTTGCGCCCCAAGCCCCTAGTCACGAAAAATAGATCGTGACAGTTAATTTCTGCAATAATTTTGACACAGTGTCTACTAGTTGCACCATTACACCGCAAATACGTGCCGAATGGCAAAAAAAATTTGCTAGTTTACGAAGAAAATATGCGGTTTACGAACGCAAGTTTGCTCGTGTAATAGGGCCTTAACCGGTTTGGATGCTTTCCTTCATTTTTAACAAAATCAAATTTTTGACAACCCATGTTATTTATACTTACTATAAATCGATCTTGAAATCTAAAGAACCGATCGTTTCTCATCATTCATATTATGTAAAAACATCAGACAGTGGTAAAAATTTTCTTATTATGTACATTTATTGCCCATTCAATGAGTCAAATTCTATCCTTTTCTCGTACCCATCACACATTGTTATTAAAAATGTTCTTTTAGCAACTTAAAAACTTTATAACTTAACACAGAGGAGAGAAAAGACGACAGAACTCACGGGAAGGCGCTCAGGTCACCGAGGTGAGACTGTACCGCCGCCGCCGCGCTGCTGTACTCGACTTCATCACACACCGCCACCTGGTACACGTCGAGCCCTTCGCAGTTCTGAAAAGTTCAAGACCTTGATTCAAATGTGTACGTAGCTAGATGGTAACATTTATGAGATGCAAGAACTCATCACTGTCTTGGTCCACTGCATGAGAAAGTGGAGGCGTTCACAACACACACGCCTCCAAACCTTCGAGGGCAGAAGTTACGGTTGCTTGAAGAAGTTCGAAGTGAATCAATTTCTCAGGATACATTAAAATGAATAGAGGCTAACTGGGAATTGTTCACGCGAGAGCCAAGTACCGACTGTATGATAAGACAAACCCAAACCCCTCAGCATTATCTCCACGAAAGAAAAATTAACTCGTCACACTTTTCACCTCTTTGATATAATGATTTGACACTTTTAGCACGACGTGCACCATGTGTAGCACGCGCGATCATTTAACCTAATGTAGCCAAAGGGCTTACACACAAGAATTCGAATTTTTAAGTGCTCATGAAATTTATGTTCATTACTCGAATGAGCTAGTTTAGATTAGATGGAAAATAAATAGGATAATCAAATCTGAGAAAACAAAACCTTTGATTTATACATTCACAACAGAAATATTTGTTAACATGAAATTTTACCGGTATGGAGGAATCACGGCCAACGTGTTAAACATCTCACTTTTTCACGACCCGACCAAAAAATGAACTGCACTCGTCATCTTTGTTATGAAAATTTACCTTCAAGGATCACTTTCAAGACGCAGTATAAAGCTGGTTTACGCATAGTACTATACGGAGCTCTCCTCTTCACCCGATATAGGTTGGCTTTGAGATACATGTTAAGGCACTTTCCTTCCAACTCAAAGCTTTTTTTTTCGCAAAGGAGCTTTGCTGTTGAATTCATTTGCTGTATCAAACGTAAGTTCAAAATTCAATTTTAACATCATCAAAGGTAGCGATACATTGTTTTTGTTTTTATTGCATAAATCTTTTTCGATGTGAAAAGAATTTGAAAACTACATTTGAGACGCTGACTACAATGAGGGAAATTTTGTTTCATAGTTACACATTATTTGTCTGCGAACGATGCATGACTATACGTTAAATCAATTTAAAATGGTTCAAACCAAGTGCTGCCACCGTTGCATGGAACATGTGCACATGAGTTAGAGTAGTGAGGGCAGAAAGAGGCGGGAGCGGGATCGTGTACTGAGCTGCTCTGCGGTGACCGTAGGCTTCCTCCTAATTCATGTGCACAATTGTGCAACAGTCACAGCACTTTGTCCTTCTAAATTTATTTTATGATGTATTTAAAATGCATCTATAGTACATAATTCATACGGAACTCTATAAAATGATTTAAAAATGAATGACTTTTTTCAATTTATTACTTATGAAAATACGCGTGTGTGAGAGGCGATTAACTGCCTAGTTTTCAGAGTACAATAATGAAACTCAACTCATTCGACGAGGAATTTAGATGCAAAAAAACTCACACGCTGATTTTTCAATTTTCTAAAACTTGGAGTAATAAACAAAAAAATGGAAATAAAAAATTGAACGTCTTAATTTTTCAAGTTTTTTCACAACCAGCGCTTAAAATTCTTTCTTTGCACTAAAACACATATGACCAACCCGGTCGTTTTAGTGCGAAAATTACAGCCTGTGAAAATTACAGAACTGATTAAAAAATTGTACATATACGCATGTCAGCGTTGCTAACATTCCTCACATATGTTATTGTTCAAAGTTGAGTAATTTAATTTTTAGACAAAAACACTCGTGTACCAAAGTTTCACATAGGCTTTAAGGTTAAGTTAAAACTTTTTTGAAAATTGCACAAAAACACATTTTATCTCATTATTTTTCGAGAATGACGAGAAAAATACCATGAACCAAATTTTACCTGGCAGCGAGTTACCAAAGTCAAATTTAAATTTGAGTGAATACAGACTTCTGGCAGCGATCAAGGTCCAAATTTGGACGGTCCTCTTAAATGAAGAAATAACTAAGCATTCTTTAATCCTAAATTTAGTAACGCTATTCATCTTCTCAAATGAAAGTGCTTAAGCATAATGCATATATACTGTATATTGTGATGACTACAGAGAGTGGAAGCAGGACCAACTTTGAGGTTTTAATCTTTTATGCAAATGTTTTTAATTCATCAAAATTAAACTAAACTGATTTACATGTTCATACTCGTAAATTCACGAACGCGAGAACGTGGAAAACGACACTACTTTAAATGAACTTCGACTGAATCCTGTTGAAATCTTTGCTTTGATATGCATACTATGTAGTCTTACACAAATGATGGTTCTTGGAGAACTACAACGACAACAAGGATGCAGCACCCAAAATATCTTCGAAAATCGTTTAGAAAAAGTTAACTCTCACCTTGGAGAACGTGTTCTTGAAAGCAAGATAAGTCGATGGCTTCCATTCCGACAATGGCAGCTCTTCATGCTCAGTAGAGGCATCAGGGAAATGTAGTTTCTGTCAAGATCAGATTTAACATGAGAAACAAGGCAATACCTAGTATCATAACATAATTGTTACACTACCTAGTTATAGTACATAAAATTACTCTCAGGAATTTTAGTTTGTGTAACCGTAAAACATGTACAGAATAGCTACAGGATTTTTACTCTTAATCTCGAAAAACGATTTAGAGGAGTTCGTGCTGAGGGATGAGCTCCGGATTTTTCTGTCCCAGCCGCTCTATGTTCACACAGTTGAACCTCTCGTCTACAGACAACGCAACGCATATCAACGAACACGAGGAACGAAATTTGCTGCTCTTAATACATATCCATTTGCCAGAATTTCAGGTATAAAAAATTGCGAAAAGTCATAGGAAGAATATTCACAACGAATAATCTCTCTCTCAACCCTCGAACTAGTTCATTATTGAGTAGTTTAACTGTACTAGAAGAACACATGAATTGACCAGAAAAACTAAGAAAATAAAATTTACGACCACAAACTGTAGAGACAATTTTTGTATTATACTCTGCAAATACGAGTACATTGTGCTTCAAGGCTAATTTGCATTTACCATACAACTTTTACAATTATTTTCATCAAACTAAAAGGCTTAAGCACTTTTTCGTCTAAACCTAGGTAATTATTCCATCGAAACTTGGCAGAACAAACGATCAATTTGATTATCGTCAGAATTAAAGAATAACTATAAGAGCACACACTTCTTTGGTTGACATCCTTCAACAAAGCAAGTTAATAGAGGAAATATACATATCTCTAATGGACAAATGTGAAGCTAGAAGATAAAAACAGGAACAAAGACCGCATCACATTACATGCCTGCACTTAACACTGACGATTCTGCAATGTTTTGCTTGAGACACGACTGCAATAAAAATTCTTGAAGATATACAGGGTAATTCCTGATGACGGGACCAAAAAGAATCTCCATCAACTCTTATATCTGACGGATTTTTAAAAACTAAGCATCTTCAGAATTGTATGAGGCATTAGTTCTATTTGATATTGGATCTTCAGAGGATACCGAGAGAGAAGAGTTTGCCATGATGAACCAACCGGCTACACCGACTCAAGGTATCAAACGAGGCAGAAATCCAGTGAATTGAACCAGAACTCAGTAGTGACAAAATGAATAACCTCCGCACATGAATAATATTGTCATTAAAATGCAATTAAAATTAAACTTAAGTATCAGGTTTCTGTTACCTTTTAGTTTTTATTTTCAATTTTTTGATTATATCAAAAGTTTATCGGTTCTTTTTGGCTCCATCATTAAAAATTACCCAGTACCCTTAAGTGGAACTTGGTAACCCAACACAACCCCTTATGAGCAATACATAACCAAGACCCGTAATTGCATTCAGGGCACCTCGTTGGAAGCTATAGTTTCACAAGACCAAACGTGAGACCCAAACACGAGGTTCATTTTTGTGGTTTTTATCTAGTTCAAGACGGTGATACTTGGGTCATAATTTTTAAGGCACAAAACTTTGCATCTCCCCATCAAATCGTCTTTAAAACAGAATAAATAAGCTATGCAAGAACGATTGAATTAAATAATCTATTATCAAAATAGTAGTATTTACACTTTAATATGCCAGGACAGCCGGGTCAATACAACTTTTCTCAGTAATATCAAAACTGTTCAAGAGACCATTTACCAGGGTTGCAGAGTCAGAATAGGATGTTTTGGGAGAAATCGCACTTGTAGGAATGCTGGGACTCTGATTATTTTTTTTATCCGACTCCCAAAGTCCTGATAAATCTTGTTCAACATTGTCTGTTCATTTTTACCTGCTACACAAGCAAACACTATTCTATTGTTCTTTGACCTATTATTATTATTAATCTTTAGATGTCATTAATCTATTACACAGACCAGAGGCTGTAATGAAGGAGAAATTAACTGAAGTATCTCACTTATATGGTGGACAAACTATAGCTATTAAACTAGCATTTTCAAATTTGAATCCTTTAGTCTAAAATGTTGGCTCCTAACCTTGTTTATTATATTTCCAATTTATTGATTTCATCAAGTTTGTCTTACCATTACCCACATCATTAAGTATACTTACATATAGTAGAGTTAAAGATTCTATAATGAAATCAATATGTATAGGTTATTAAAATAACTTGAAAAATGTATTTCTTACTGAAGGCTTGGTTGGCATTTGTTTCTTATACTGTACTTACATAATTCCAATTTTGCATGACAGTAATATCTGAGGTGGTACATATAATTAGATATTGCAACATTTCAGTGAATAGAATGAAAACAAGATACTAAAAACTGTATATAACCATACTGGTACTACAAAAACTTGGATATAATGAGGGAAAAATACATTTTCATAAGAACTTGGACATTAGTAATTATTATCCTTTGTAACATTCATTAGTACATTATAAGGAAAATACTGAGATAGCAAACTTGTACTGTACTATGAAAATTGTTCGAAAGTTGAAACCTTACTTAAATTGTGAAATTAAAGAACTGGTTCATTTTTTAAATTTGAATTATTATGAAGAAATGATATTGCACTAAAAACTATTTACTAGTTTTGAGAACTAAGAGTGGAAAGAAGCCTGCTTTACAATGTTATGTTGTGAGAAGAATTAACTGGCGATATTCTGGCAGCATAGTGATCTTGAAATTCTTATCCAACTAATTTCCTAAAATTATAATCTGAGTATCATAGCACTTCTCAGTTCCAAGAAACATACTTTTGCAAGGTTTGTATCTTCTTTGCAGTTGCAAAAAACATGAAATTATATACATACATATAAATAAATAAAATATTTTTACCGTTGGCCGCCTTAACCAATTACGTTAAGCAGTCGGAGTCGAGAGTCGGATATTTTTAATTCCAGAAGTCGGAGTCGTAATTTGTGGAATCCAACGAGTCCGAGTCAACCCTTGCACCTTCCGACTCCGCAACCCCGCCATTTGTATGGCAATATATTGTACAAAGTGCATATATGCTATATTTAGGTTAAATAGCTACAATAGAAAGCTACTCCAATATAAGGGACGTGGCAATTTTTTCTGAGGCGAGTATACACAGGAGAAATTCTTTTTTTCCCCACTTCCACAGTGACATCTAAATAACTCAGGTCGTAGCAATAAGCTAGCATAAATTGATAGGAGCTGAATTAGGTGCATGGTCACAAAAACTTGATTCGACTGCACCAGGTAGTATCTCTCAATAACTCCACTGAATACACCAATAGGTATTCAATACGCAATGCACACTACTTAATTTAATGCAATTTAATAGTACCCACACAACTCTTTCATTTAGCAACTGGAAAGCCAAAAAAGTTTGGTTTATGTATATAAAAAATACACTAATTTTCATAACACACAGTTTGAACCTTCAGAAATGAATTTTATTGTCACACATCTAATGAAAAATAAATAAATTCTTTTTTTAATATCCTCAGAAAAAATTAGCTGCGCGAATCCAGATGAAAAATAAACATCAACAGTCTCATAAATTCATCGATTTATCTTAAAACTCATACCCACATCACATATAGTAATGAAGAATGTAATTACTACACTAAATATTTCAGGAATAAAAACAATCAACTCTAAAAGCTTTATTGAAGTTGTCTACGGAACATAAATATCTGTTGGGGTTTATGAAAGGAATATGAAGCTCATCTCAGACAAAAATATTAGCGAATTGCTACATTTTTCTCCTCGGGTATAGTCATTTCTTATAAAATATGTCACCAGACTCACAGCAAAAGCAAGCTTGTGAGGTAGACTCTTGACGTGACAAATAAGTAAGGTCACAGTAGGTATCTGTTTCAGACACTGAACACAGACGTAATAGCAGTCTTCCCGAGTTTGCTCGCATTCTGGTCTGCCCACTGACGAAGGCTGAAGGTCGGCATTCCTTGGCGAGTTCAGCAAATCTCCAACTTTGGGCTCCGAGGTACGATGCACCTCCAGAATATATTGAAGTCCTGAAATAAAAATTCTTAGTCAACTTCAAACAAATGTGGATGCATAATCTGAACAAGTGTAAAAGTAAAATCACTTATTTACAATAACGTCAATTTTGTCACTAAAACACTTGGGCCTTACCGACTGGCTGAGTCAATTCCTTGTCCAGATCCTGCTGGGCGAGCGCTTCCCTTGAGAAGTACTTGGCCAAACGACGTCCCTGTTTTCAGAAAGCGGCAATTTACTCTAAATTCACAATTAGGTTAAAAATGCTCCCTTCATGGAAGCAGATATTTCATATTGTATCCAATATTCACAAAGCTAATTTATTTGAAGGTATAAATGTATTTGGAATTGTAAGTACTCGGAAAACATTCAATCAAAATAAGAAGAAATTGGTACTTTAATGTGAAAAAAGTACACATACAACATTTGAATTCCTTCAGTTATCTACTTCACATAGTGATCTTTAGGAATGCACAAGTCACATTACCTTTTTTAGTTGAGCAAACGCAGACTGTGATGATTTCTCATTACCAGGTGGGTACACAGCATCCCAGAGAATTTCATCAGAAACTTCAGCATCAAATTTCACGCACTCTCCCCTCTTTTCAAGGGCACCAACCACTTCAACACCTCGATGACTATCACAATGCTCCTCCTCCTCCTGCTCACTATCTTCACCATCCTCATAAATAAGTTCTTCATCATCTATATCTTCACCCTGCGTCTCTTTTACCCCAGAAGTTCCAACCTGCTCATCATGATGATTGGAATCTTCCGACGATTTAGCAACGTCACACGTGATAGTAATACTGATCTCATTTTTACTGATCTCGGCCAACTCCTTAAGTTCCGCTAACAGAGCCTCATCGGTTTCATGTGGTTCATCCTCTCCACCATCTTCATACTCAACTAAACTTGTCAGAGGGCTTTTGGCCCGCGATGAACTCTGTTGTCTTTGAGAGCCAACTGAGGCATCAAGCTCAACATTTATGACATTTCCATCTATATCACAGGATAGGACAGCAGAATCAACAATTGACATGATATGACTCACTTCATCTTCAGGTTCACTATCAGTGATAATAAAATTCTCATCGACTAGTTCCTTATTACCGTCAGATATGTCAGAGGCATGATCTTCCTTATTTTCAGCGCAAAATGTAATGCCTTGTAGAGCTAGTCCATCACTCGCAATAGTATCGGAAGTTTTATTTATACCTTCTAAATTTGTTTGTTCATTCATGATTTCAGGACTCTCAGCTTGATTCTTCTCCAAGTTATGAGACAAATGACCAAGATTCACAGATTCGCTCAGGCTATTTCTAGAAACATTATCGTTGTTTTTGTGAGATGTATCACACACTTCAGAAATAGAACAATCATTCCTATCAGGAAAATGTTCATTTTGTGTCTTCTCATTATCTTCACAGATACGTAAAACTCTCTCAAGCGATCTCTCAGAACTACCCTCAGGTTCACTAGTAAAATCATGAGCTTTAATTGCTGGGGCACACACGACAGTTTTTATTTTTATTTTACAGCCATTACCTATAGCAGACTGAAATTGACTTATTGTGGAAGCAACTTGAGCAGTTTCTTTGGTATCAATAGCAGACAATTCTGTAAGGTCAACTTCTGTTGCTTCTGTAGTCTCCACTTCTCCCACTTGGGCCACTTCAACCATTGCCAATTCTGTAGCCTCCACTCCAGCCGACTCCGCAGCCTCCACTTCGGCCACCTCCGCAGCCTCCACCTCGGCCATCTCCGCAGCCTCCACCTCGGCCACCTCCACAGCCTCCACTCCGGCCCCTTCAGCAGCCTCCACTCCGGCCCCTTCAGCAGCCTCCACTCCGGCCCCTTCAGCAGCCTCCACTTCCGCA
>VOMN01118546.1:0-16601 GCA_014899125.1 Orchestia grillus | reverse complement strand
CAGACACGCGTGACCCACATATGGGTCACGATGCGGTTAAAGTGTTAAGTGTGATTTGGGTTAGTTTAATTTCCATAGATCCCAAATTCAATAACAATAGTATCTAATTTTGCAACAGTCCTGATGGTTGTCACTCTTTATTGTGGTTGAATACAACTTTTTCTTTTATTGTGAAGTTGAAAGGGTAATCTTGAATACCTAACAATGAATAGAATTAACATGCAATCTGACTCACGTATGTGAAGTGATATGGTACAAGAGTCTGACATCTGCAAGTCCACAGCATGAACACGAGTCTGACATCTGCAAGTCCACAGCATGAACACAATTTTTAGCAAAATGAACGTTTTTTTTTCTTCATTATGTTTCTTTCTTTTGACGTAGCTCATTTACGAATGTGCATGTGATACGTTCAAAATTGTAATCGCTTTTTCCCTCGAAAACGAACGCTGCTCAAGCGTGTAAAAGCTTGGATAATCAGTTAATATACACCTAGTTGATATTTATATAACATTCACTTTATAAAACGGACCCTGGGCGTCCTACATTCTAGCAAAAAAAATAAGTTAAAAACTGATGTTGCGTCAATCGTGGGCTCACACTCTGGCCATCTTCCTGAGCAGTCCGGAACAACGCCGAGCTGGCATATTCTGGCGTGTTTTTATCATTAATTACGCCAGAACTGAAGTATTTATTAGCCTGGACCATGTCACGGCAACAATGCATCGCTCAAATCATGAAATTTATAGTTCTGATGTGATGAGGACAAAATAGCGACCGCTGGTTAACAGTGTTGACACAATGTCTTCGTTTCTATCATGTCGAATGTTTCACACGATCATAAATGTATGCCTGAACATTTTGGTCTGAACTTCGATGTTGGATCAAAACTAATTTTATGGAAACTGATGCTATGAAAACTGATACCGGTGGCAGACTTCCAGGTATAGAGATAATATTCCCAAAATCGTATGTGGCGTGTTCGATACCAGCACATATCAATGTTAAACTGATTCTGAAAATCACGGAGTAATTCCACACTAAAGTCGATACTACAAATAAGGTTAGTCTTGATACTTTGGTCAATTGGGTGCGGTAGAGAACTTTCAGTCTGTGAGACATTAAATTCGAACTCATATTGGGTGTAAAAATGAAAAATTTGTGTAGGAATAGGAAGTTTTGTCTTCCATTCGAACTCATATTGGGTGTAAAAATGGGAAATTTGTGTAGGAATAGGAAGTTTATCCAGGCCAGTCTGTTTATCACACGAGGATTCCTTCCTAAAAAAATGAAAGGGAAACCTGGCAACATTATTTCCTTTGACGTTTCAAGATTTGCCTGAATTGTAACTTATTACAATCAACACACACACACGTGCGGTATGTCGGTTGTGAGCTAGGTACAAGGGTATGATTGTTTATATACTAGTAGACGCGCCCCATTAAAAATGGCGGGACGAATGATATTAATATCTTAAGATGTCCTCTTATTTACGGTAAATCTGACGTGCAATATTGTTACCACTGATACGGACTGCCTTCTCTGACAATCTTGCTGATTAGTTAGAAATACGGACCTGGGAATTTTCTCTTGTCTAAATCCTTCAGAGCGTGACAGAGACGGACGGACCAAGCAAGCAACACTGGGCTATTATTATATACTGGGATAAGATCTTCTCGAGGTGCAGCTTTGGCTTAGACAGAGGATTCAAGAGACCTACGTATATGTATACACACATTTAAGAAAAAATAATTATTTTGAATGACGTTTTGGAGAATCCGGTTGTCCAGGCAAAACATAAAGTTTAAACGTTGTATTAGAAATGAAGTTTTAAGTCTATTTTCCTAATTCCGTAGTATTTACAATAAAGACTAAAATTTATTTGTCCTTAACTTGCGCGCAGGCTTAACCAGTGTGAAGCACAAACGCGGAGATAGACGCTCGGTAACTATTCGGTAACACTTCTAAAAGCTTTATGTATTGAGTTGAAATGTATTGATTACTTGTTAATCGCTAATTATTTATTGCTTACTAATTCTTGTCACTTTAATTTTTAGAAACCTGTCCGTTACCCTAATTAACTGATAAATTGATTGGAGTATGAACCGAGTTACTCCGGCTTAGTGAACAAGTTCGATTGGGATGCCCAATTTTCGTCCTTTCACCTCTCAACCGTTGACTTATGGACACAATACATCCCCATGGAGCCTGAGTGCTGGCTGCAGAGACCCTCACTTTATACCTATAGCCGTGCTACAGAGCTTCTCCTACTGACGAGGTATTGAGACTGTCGTGGATGAGCGCTCTTGCGTAACTGCTGCGTCTCACGGACGAGAAAACTGAGAAGCCTCTTCTTCGTGGGCTCCACGGCGTACTGCCAGCGTGCTGGCCTCGTAACCGAGAGGACCCAGGTTTAAATCTCGGCTCAGTCGAAGGCATTTTCACGTAAGCAGGGAGTACTTCCCTTGGAAAAGGAAGTTTAAACCACACATTCCTCACATCCCTCACCACGCCAGTAGTTGTAAGGCATTGAAAACCCAACGGTAAAACGTGTTGGAATTAATAAAGGTTCTTTCGTTATTAATAGGTGTGCTTCTTTTATTTAAAAGCTGTGCACTTCTTGCGAAGGGAAGAACTAGCACGCTGTGCATCTATTATAAGAATAGTTATTGGAGAAAATTGACCAAATATCAAATCAAAGGTCAGACAAATCAAGAATTATACCAAACAGAAATCAGCTTCACTAATTATTGCGTGTGTTTGTTACATAAGTGTACGTATCAAAAGAACGTATCTTCAAGTCCACACTTTGTTCGGCACACTTCATGATTCGGACAATCTCCCCCTGCGCACTCCCCCTGCCCCCTTTCACCCCATGCCCCTCCCCTTCCATGATCTTTGTGTCTCGAGTGCCGCGCTGGCCGGCCATTGTTGACGGTTGCCTGCGCTATCGGTCTGATAACGCCCCTCCTTCACCGCAATGCACGCTTCGTGAACCTCTTTTTCATGTTGCGATGACTAATTGCTGCTCTAATTTAATGAGGTGTACGTATTCACTTGCTTCACTGATTTCCAGAACGATCGATTTTTGTAACACGCTGGTTTAACCTTTTTCAGAACTGAATATGGCATCGGTCGATTTTGTTTTAGATATTCGTGTAAACACCGACCCTAGATTGTGAGGGGCCCAGGGTCAGGCCATCTCATCAGTTGATGTTATTTCTCGTACTTTTGCCAGCGATGTTTACAGCAACCAACACTTCAACATCACATTTTTTTCTACTTGAAGTTGTGAATTGAACTCCGTTTCAAGTGTGCGAGGCTTAGCCAACAGGGTTACTTGATTGAACTTATTTCATTTCTTCGTCAATAATTTTTTTATTTTTAAACCTTCCTAACGTTTGTAATGCGACGTGATTACTTGGAAAACTTGTAATTTAGTACACTTCCAGGACTTTTTATTGTCAACTGTTCAGAAAGAAAGAAATTTTGGTCGGTTACAAAATACATCGCTGAAGGCAGCATTTCATGATATGAAGGTACCGATGAATGTTCTTTACAAGGATAACTGGCTGGGAAAGTTTAATTCATGCGACCTTGAATCACATTTTATGGCCTATGCTATAGCAGTAATCGAACTTGAGATTATTTTTAGCGTCAAAGAACTTGCCAGGGTTACTTAGCTTTTTGAAATTGAAAGTAGAACGATAATAATCGTAAACCATTTCACGTTCACGATCCAGCGAGGGATAAAATGTTCTCCTGAATGACAAGATAACAGTTCGTACTTCCATATCGTTTCTTAAGCCTTCATCAGAACGTGTGCTAGTTAGTTCAGTTTTGATGTTCTAGTGGAGGCGAAGTTCTATAACCTTACACCATTAAGATAACACTGAGCTCGGATCTTTATTTTTCGGAGTTTTTTTGGAGTCGCCTTACTAAATTAAGTCATCTCGCAGAATACCGACATTTCCGGCCTTCAGCAGCAGAGGCCGACGTTCTCATAGCGAGTCCGATAGAAAACCGAGCGTTTCATCGCTGGTACATCTTCATACCTATGACATACCGAACACAATTGTTCTTGTTGATTATTCCTTCGTGAAACAGCGCTCTTTGGCAGACCGACTTGTTCATGTCTAGCCCGTGCGATGCTCCTCCGTAAATAAAACCTCGAATGGGATTATGTGATTCTTTAGTAACCCGCGCTGTGTTTTAACTCTGCTGATCGTGCTTGATCTCCTGTCGCGTACGTTTCGTTTGCCACTGATTTCTAACGTTTTTTAGTTACATTTGTTGTTTTTGTTTCTTCTTTTAAAAAACTGATGTGTGTGTGTCTGGTTAAATACGTTAAATTTGCCTCTAGCTACACCTGTTGTGTTTGTGTCTAGGTACATCTCTTCTACTTGACTACGTACATCTGGTGCATTAATTTCTTATTGCACTTCAATTGTGTCATTCGAATTGTTTCTCGTGCAGTTGTATTGGTTTATGATCTTAATCACAGGCACACATTTAGTTATTTCATCGAACAGAATTTAAAACTGAAATAACTATGTCTGGTGCCTGTCTGGTGTCACTCAACGGACAATATTAACGCGTTCAGATCCTTCGAGGATTTTCCGATGCAAAAATTGACCATGACTCTTCACGGGATAATATTTAATGCAGTAAAATTATCAGCCTATTGGGAATCAAAATTGGGAATTATAACTTAACTCAAAAACTCATTAACTTATGGAATACAACTGAAGTCTGATATTGCTTCTGGGTGACTGCTATCAAATTAACTTGATTCCTCGTGCACACTTATTTTGGAACAGCCCGTCGACCTAGAGTAGGACATTGAGGCACAGCAAATGTAGTACACGCGTACAAATTTATTTTCTAATCATTTGCTACTCTTTTCATTAAGATGTTACGATCATTATATCATCATTACACCGCGTCATTTTACGCCATTTTACCTCACGTCGCATTATTTTTCCCATTTCAGCTTATGACGCATCATTTTACTCCGTTTTACCTCATGCCGCTTCATTTTACACCGTTTTACCTCATGTAGCATAATTTTACGCTATTTTATATCATTTCGCATCAATTTACCCTGTTTTATTTCATGTCGTATCATTCCAGGCTGTTTTACCTCATGTTGCATCATTTTTCGCCGTTTTGTATCATGTTGCGTTATTTTACGCCGTTTTATAGCGTGACGCATCAACTTACACTGGTTTACTTCGTAACGCCTCATTCCACGCCGTTTTATCGAAGTCGGTGAAGCTGGTACAGCTTTGACCGGCAGCAGGGTATCAGCGGTCGAAAATGCTCACGCAAATTATAGAGCGAAAATAAAGTTTGATGTTCTCAAGAAATTGGTATTGTTGAGAACATGTGTCTATGTAAACATGTAAGAATAATTAATTGTTCGACCTACAATTTTCTATAGTGTAACATCTCTTTATATTGTTGGCCGGTATGCAAAACAATTATGAAAACGATTGTAGCTCATTCTCTGGATCATTCAGCGTACGTTTTTATACATACTAGAATAGGAATTAAATATTGAAAAGCATTTCTAGGTTCAATTATGTTACTGAAAAAGAGACGAATGCAAAGTTTAACTTCGTACTCAGACAAAAATGAATTTTTGATTGTTTCAAGTGTTAGCCTCGTGACTGGTAACAAGCCAGAACCGAGAGGCTCGACCAGGGGGCGTTGAAAGGAGGTGGCTCACTTCAGTGGTGCCTTTGTAGTCTTGCTTCGTGTCTCATTGTTTGGAAAGCTAGATAAGATAATAGAGGAGTGCCACTCGCTGTTCGACCACTATATAGACTTGCTCTGGCAGACCGGGAATCATTCAGCATCCACTGGCCACTACAGCAGGGGCTTCCAAAGCTTTGGCTTGTGAGCGAACATAAAATACAAGTCCGATATTTTCCTACCATCGTCGGCGCTCAGTAGCACATCCGTAGCTAAATCTGCTGATCGGGGCAAGGATGAACTCCCATAGGCTTCACTACAACGCTCGTTATTTCAGAGAGTCACCTGAAAATTGGTCGCCATGTTGCCTTGTGAGCAAGTCTAAATTGGTCAACCGGCTTCACGCTTTCGTCTTTCCATTGTGGGACTTCCACGGTGCCTCAGGATATCGTTCCAGGACTGAACCACAACCGACGTTTGTGTACTGAGTATGCCAACTACAAATAGCGTTGTGCATTTCCTGCCAGCTGCTACAAACGTTTTCTACTGTAACTTTTGCTCTTTTCGAGCAATTTGCCCAACTGTGACTGCCACGGTGCTTCAAGTGTTCACTAGCGCTTGGCTTACTTTGGTTTTTGGATGGCGGCACTGGACATCTCACCGGCAAGTCATTCGACATTTCGTTATCGTCCCACGGAGCTTCTATAGACGCCACAGACGAAAACTTCGTCTGTGTCACCACATCTCTCCTGGTCTTTGACTGCTCCGGCTCTGCCACGTGGTGAATCATTTAGAAGTGTGTTAAAAATACCTCCTTCATTTATTACCGAGAATTGTCGAGCTTTGAGGACATCGTCTGTTCTTGATGTGATATATGTAAAGACAATTGTATTGCAAAAAATTTCGGTAGGATGCTATTTTTTTAGGAATTTTTCATTTCATCTCCAGTTAAAGTTTTGGAAAATTTTGAATGATTAGCGTTTGTATGTACAGAGAGAGCTCTGTTGAAAATAATATTTTCAATCAAAAAGACAGAAATTTTTGAATTCATTCGTTACTTCTCATCTCCTATTGGTTTGAGAAATATTCGTTTTTTATCGTGGCACTGATATCGTATTGTTCCAGTCTCAAAATGAACGTGAATTTCTTCATGGGCAGATACTCTCTGGATCGAGGACAGATGTGAGCAACGCATCACAAGAGTTAGAAAGACGTGAGTACATATTTTTGATCCTTATTTTATATGAGGAAGAAAAGAGAATGACTTGGAGAACAAATCACTTTTCTTGCAAAAATTCTGATCATTCAGTTAAGTAGCCCAACTTATTTGTTTCATAACTGATCAAACTTTACGCGTTGTTCTTGGAATTATTCTCACAGGCAATCGGTTTGTGTTTGGCTTTGGTTAAATTTATGGTGGTCTAACTTTGTTTTAAATTTATGGTGGTCTAACTTTGCTTTAAATTTATGCTGGTCAGGTCTAACTGAAATTTCGAGCTTGCTGCGCCTAAAATTCTAGTTTTACATTTCCTGTTGCATCACTCACTAACATTTTATTTTAGGACCATTCTCTTACTCCTTCGCCTTGCCGTACCCAGTGACCTTTCCGCTCCCTTTTGAACCTCATGACCCTGTACAACATGAAATAGAAAACGTAGTTTTCTGTGAAAAAGAGCAAATGCAGGTCTAACTGAAATGAGTACACCTATCTCCGAAAAGCGCGAGTGTTTGACGATGGATTTGCAATTCGTATTTTCTGTGTGATTATACCTCATTTTATTCAAAGTTAATAAGTTCACTAAGCGACTAGATGCAATTCAAATCGATTTACCATATTCTTTTGACGATTTTAGAACGTTTGTCAGTCCTTAAGATATTTTTTGGATTCACGCTTCGATTTATGATATACTCAATTTATAATTATCTCTGAGACAGATTCTTGACTTTAATATGCATTCATTTCTGTAACATTTATTTTTTGTTTAGCAGAAGCTAGTATTCTCCGCCTATGCCTTTATTAATTGTTCAATATTCAAACTGAAGAGGCAATCTTCTTTAAAAGCTGAATCGATCCTCATTTTCATGACTTCATACATGAAATATAGTTTGCTGTTCATCTTGTCTTTATCCATACGAGATTCTTACATCAACAGGTGCTAAAGGACAACTATACTTCCGAAAATAACTCGCAATTGTTACGTCTAACCTAAAGAGAGTACTTGGAAGAGGTGGCTCCAGGTAAGTTAAAATTGAAAAAATGAACCTTCTTCTGCGACCAAGTCTACCCTAAGCGTCTGTCAAGCGGGCATTTCCACCATTTTCTCGTGGGTTCCTCGTCCTCGTGGGTTCCTACAGTTTCTCGTCTCTGGTGACGAGGCACGAGAACCACGCTGGAGTTCCCGCGATTATGGTGACGTGAACACAGCTGGTGGTATCTCAGTCCCTCGTCACCGCAGTCCTCGGCACTCAGTTCTGCGCTCGTAAAAACTCGTCACGTCTCAGTACTGCAGCAGTAAACATTTGTCAGCACTCAGCAATCTGTTCTCCGGTAGCGAAAACCAGTTAACTGTCAGTTATGCAGCAGCAACACCTGTCAGGACTCAGTAGTCATCAGCTGTGAGTTCTGCGTTAGCAAACATTCTACAGTACTCAACCAAAACCAAAAAATACTATTCCAAACTGAAGACTACTGATCACATCTTCTACTTTGCCCGTGAAATACCGTCAAGACCACAGAGTCCTGATTTCTCCAAAGTTATTGATGGAGCTTGGACAACTTGAGAACTTCATTTCCAGTGTCAAATTATCGGCTTTGAGGACGCGAGGGCAGTATTTCTACGTTTCTTGTTCAAGCGACTCTGGATGTTGATGAAAAAGCCTAAGTGTCAAAGCATCACGTGCTACACCTAGCACACAAAGATCTCAGTTGATTCTAAACAGTACGGCGGAATATGCAATCGGGAAATAATGAAGATTCAACTGCTCAATAATAACTCGTTTTTGATACACAATTGTCTGAGAAGAATGATCACTTCAAATTTTTTTTGATCAACATGACGTGTCTGCACTGTCTCGATTGATTTCAGAACTTCTTACGGCGTATTATTTGGTGAATTCATTTCTTCTCTTCGATAATTTCTCAGGATCTTCAATCTAAGCAAAAACCCTGTGACTCCTCGTCTTGATTCAACATTCGTTCGTCTACGATACAGTCTTGATCTTACTACGAGTGTTAATCTACCATCGTTTAAATTTTAGTACAAACACATCTCTCACGGAGAGGACTGCGATCACAGAGTATAATCGGAAGTCTTTTGATCGCGTGCGAAACGTCTTTTCAACACTGCGTTAAAAACCGTAAGTACACATACTCGAATTCAATTGTTACATTATAATTAACTTCATTCCAATTCGATTTATTGAAGGTTATAAATTTTAAAATCGTTGAAAATATTAGGGAGTCGTTTTGAGTACAATTGTCTTATTCTTTTGTCTTACCTGATAAGAGACAGTGTGTACAGTATGCTGTTGGAGTAGGATGAGTTTTGTCCAAGGGTTTTACTTTCTACTGACTTTTATTTATCTATAAATCAATAAGTCTTCTTCATTAACAGGTTTTTGGAAAAAATTATCATAAGTTCATACAAGTTGAGCATCTCGCACTTGCAGTATTCGTAGCGATCACGGCAAATTAATTGGATTTGATAAACTGGTTCTCTCACGTCATAAAAACGCACTAGTCTTTGTTGGAACATAAAGATTTTTGTATTTAACGAGCAGTATTTGATTGCTCAGTGTGTCAGTGCTCAGTACACGTAATACTGTACTTTAGTCATCAGTCGAATGTTCTTCAGTACGAATCACAGTTTGTTGTCTTCTACTAATTTACCATATGGGTAATCTGTACGTGTGCTATATTTCCAAGGCATTTCTTTAAAGCGCAGTGTGCCAGCAATTTGTCTCGAGCATTTATTTTCTTCAGTTTCTACGCTGCAAGTCTCCTAATTTGTAGCCTCGAGGTGTAAGTTTTTCAGACGTTGCAGCCTTAGAACTGTTTCAATTTATTATATCAGTTCGTTATGTGACGCAATGTTTTAGTTTAATTTCTTACAACGATAATTTTTTCTTTGAGCTTAACCGTGGTCCTTTGTATGGCTCCCTTGTGTCAACTATTGTTCACATTTGCACAGGATTGTGCCCACAGTTCATTATTATTGTTTGCTATTATTCGAAAGTATTATCTAAGATGCTCCATGAACTCATTTCATATCAAAGAAAAACGGATTTCTGTCTACATTTTCTTAAATTCATTGAGAGGAAGCTCGTGCTGACATTCAGAGCCTGCAACAAATGCTTACGTTTTTAAACGCTATTTTTCTAACGAGTTCTGTAACATTTTTCATTGTTGCAAAAACGTCAGAATTTAAACTCCACCCTGCTTTAGTGTTGCGAGAAGGCAACGAAGGGAGCCCCACCTGGCATCAATATTGCGAGAACGCTGATGGCTTCATTTGGGTGGAGACCGCCGCATTATTCACACCTGGCGGATCTTGCCGCTAACTTCTGATGGTCGCATTGCAACCGCTCTGCTCGAGTCATGCAGTTATTGATGCAAGAACAGCGCAAATTGGCAGGCAAATGACGTTAATTGGCTTCTTCACTTCATGTTTTTTGTTGCGTCGATGCTGTCATTTGCTGTGTGCTTTTTTGTCTTTGTTTCAGTTCGATGTTGGTCGCGGAAGGCATTGTAGTGGTCGCTGTATGGAATGGTGGGCAGGGCAGGCGCTGTTCAGTTTAAAATTGTGTGATAAGCATTTTTTTATTTGTATTGTGTTCGGACATTTAGTCTGAGGATGAATTAAAAATGATAATTTAACGATTGTTTTGTCTCTTATCCCTTTTCAAGCTATTTTTCTTGGATTTTTGCATTTTGTCTACGCGTTAGTACAGAATTTCTAGTCAATTTAAAACGCTTTTTAATGATAGATTTATTTGTCTCTGGCGATTAGTATGGCAATCAATATCATGTAATACGATAGTAATAAATTTCAGAATGGTTATTTAACTAGAGCATTGATTTTGCCAAAGACCTTTTGCACTAAATACAATATTTTGTCGTAAAACGAGATATACTGAAATATTGGTAACTATTTCCGTAGAGTTTGATTCATCATTTCATCTCAAACTTAACTTTTGAAGCATGGTGAAATCGCTGTTCAATTTAAGAATACAATTTTACATTTCAAACAATTTTCAAATTAAATACTTTACATATCTCTCCGCTGGAGAAATTCGGTGGTTTTCTTTTACCGAGATTAGGTAATGCGAACACATAGCATGGTTTTCTCGGAACCGAATCATTTAGCCTGGAAGCGATAGTAATTTCTGAATAAAGGGCATTCTGAAATGTTATGTGTCACTCCAGTCAAGTGCAATAGAAATAATGGCCAGTGGGGGTACACCCTCAAACTTACGACTTTTTAGGTTATCGACAACCTTTGTCAAATGGAAAAAAATCATTTCATAAAACAGTCTGTTTGAAAATATCCGTGGGACAAAATTCATCTCAGTGGAATGAATACACTCCAGAAGTTGTGCCGGACTCCATGTCTATGGAATGTTTCTTTCAATTTTACTGACGATGATGTACGAGCCTTGGACACATGGTGTGCGAGTGGTAAATTACACTTGCTAAGCTGATTGTCTTATAAACGAGTAGTGAACTTGATGAATTTATTGTCTCTCTACGAAGATCGTGATCAACTCGCTTGCTACAGTAATTGAATTTCATGCATCTGCTTCATAATCAGGTGACACTGATAGAAGTATTCACGAATTGGTCTGATAAGAATAATTGGGTCAGCTACAGCGTTTTTTGTACCTGGTTGATTTCAGTATCATTATTTTGGGAGAAACTCAGCATTAGGAACATCTAAAGCAATTTCTTTCTGGTAAAAGTAGATTGAAATTTCAATAGTTTATTTATGATTTCATTTAAGAATTGTTTTTACAAACCGTTCAAGAATAATTTGTTTATTTATCGAGTGCTAAATATTTGAGATGAAGTAATAATATGTTTACAAATTTAAAAATTTGGCCTTAGTTTACATTTTCATGTGTTGGTATATCAAATGCTGTATGGCGAAAGAGTTCGTGGGTCGGATTACATAACGGATCCTGCAGGTTTGCTGTCCAACGTGGGAAAAAACATATGGGGTTGGTTTTTAAGAAGTAAATTGTATCGCATTCAAAGTATTTCAAATTGAACTAGTTTGTGGTGTTTCGAAAATGTATTCAAGTTGAAATTGTAGTCTCTGTACGCAATTTGAACTGTCATGTTTCACAGCAGTAGCAGTCAAGCGGCATACATTGCAGCGCTTGTCACTCAGACTATACGAAAACGAAGGAGAAAAAACATTAAGTAAGGACTTTAGATAATGGGGAATCTATGCATAAGGTGTTCTCCCACACAGGATCCCCTGCGCTTAGAAACAGCAAGTTAGGAGCATAGGGGAAGAAAAACAATGAAGAGATAGCGAAGAAGGTGTGGAAACTGAGAGACGTAAAGTGGGCATGAAAGATAAAAGGCCTATCTATAGCTGAAGGTACTCAGCAGTACCTCCTGGGGTCGGAATTTTTCGTTCATTTTGATAGTTGGAATACCAGTCTGGTTCACTTTAGTTCTTTGTAAATAAGCACAACGTCAATTCTGGGAATGACATGCGGCACGATTGTGCTTCGTGGTATCTAAATGATAGTGAACTTGACTCCAAACTGTAAGAAGTGTCGTGTCAACCATATACCGATGCCTACACAAAGATCTGATGCCGTTTCCACAGATCGAACAATTGACCAAAATAACCGTGTAAAGAAACCTATGATCATTTCTTCTACACTACTGCAAGTGCCAAAAATGCAAACTTGGGATCAGTACTGATGCTCGCGTGAAGTCGTTGTGTTGACACTGGGACACCTCTTGCGATACATTTTTATTATTTATTCATAAATGGAGGCCTGTTAATATGATTCAAAGTGCTGATAGTCTTCAACAGATGGGCCACATTGTTCTCGATGGCTTGTCGCTGGATTATCCAAGTTCTATTGTGAGTTTTAACGTAGCTGTATAAGGACTCATCAGTATACGCATGTTCTCTGTGCATTATGAATTCTACACGTTTTCTATTCTGCACGCGCCATGTTATGCTAGGGAATAGCCCTGGTGAGGCTTGTTAGTTAATTTTTTGTGGAATTATTTTGCATGTAAAGAGCAAATTAGAAGAAAAAGAGGTCATCAAAAGAATTACGTGTGTCTTGACGACCGAAATGAACGGGGGGCATTAATTTCAAATCGCGCACTGTTATCTTCCCTTGCGTGAACAAGCTGCTTTCTAATTTCTCGTACGTGGTTCCAATATTGTGCTTGCGTCGACTGCACATGAACATGAACTACACTGAACCCAGACTCTAATTAGGCTTCGTTATATTAAATTATGCATAATGACTACATTTCACTTGCATGCCGCTCCGTTATTTTAAATCTTTTATCATAAAATCAAAGTATTTTTGTACATTACCTGTGATGCTTCAGGTTACATAAAAAAGTTAAATTAGGTTTAGATTGCATAGGCCGCTTTAGCGTGAGTCGGTGATGGTTAACGTGAAACGTTTTGCTCTATTTTTTGTTGCTGCTTCAGTTCGATTGGCGCTTTTACTTCGTTCGAGTCGTCACTTCTGTGTGTAACCAAGCACGTGAAGTTACAGTACATCTATAGCCAAGTATGTGAAGTTACAGTAATCTATGATCAAATATGTATAGTCATAGTACATCTATAGCCAAGTATGTGAAGTTACAGTACATCTGTAACCAAGTATGTGAAGTTACAGTACATCTATGGCCAAGTATGTGTAGTCACAGTACATTTATAGCCAAGTGTTTATAGTTACAGTGCATCACGATCTCCGAGTGCATTACTTCATAAGTGGGGGACGGCTCACCCGTGTGATGAATGTGATTGCATTTGAGTAATGAACAGCCATGCGCTGAAAATAGGTGTGTGGGGGTTCAGGGTAAATGAAAACTGAGGAATTGCGTGTAAATTGGAAAGAAATTTTGAGAAAATGTGAAGTGATCGTAACATTTTAAGAGGCATAGCAGTAGCAGGTTCCCAATCGCACCTCCGTTAGTGGCTATCACGGCTTGGGTCTGTGATCGCCCAAGTTCTGTTACGGTTTGGGTCTGTGATCGCCCAAGTTCTGTCACGGTTTGGGTCTGTGATCGCCCATGTTCTCGTCATGAGCTTAATTTCCTTCCATGCCAGAGACGCGTAAAAAGAGCAATAACACATACCTGAAAATTTAAAGTTGCAACGTGATATTACTCTTGATTCGCGGGAGGAAATGGAAGTGTGAATGAAATAAAAAAATAAATCTTATTTTTTGAGAAGTTTTTAAGTGTAACTTGAAATCGAACTATTTACTACGCACAAAGTGTGCTCCCACACAAGATCCCCTGCCCATAGAATTAGCAAGGTACTTATGAAGAGGAAAAATAGGCAAGAGATAGCGAAGAGTGTGGGAAAAGTAAATGAAGTAAAGTGCGCAAGAAAGATAAAAGTCCCATCTATAGCTAAGGGTAGCTAACAGTACCCTCCTTGGGTCGATGGTAAAATTAATACAATAAAGATATAATTTTGAGCCTCAGTTCATTAGCGCTTGATGTAAATTAATTTTCACACAATTTTATATTAAAAGGAATTACTTGAAACTTTTTAGAAACTGTAAAACAGTAAGATCAACTTCAGCTATCTGAAAATTTGAAAATTTCAGTCATAATACATAGGATTCATGCATTTCCTCATACTCGGTTATTCATTAAGGTCATTGGGGAAAACTAAGCACAATCGAATGAATCACTCATCATGTATTCACGACTTTGGGCGCAACTAAAATAGTTATAACAAAACTTGGTAGACTTATGACTGTAGCATCCTCCATGTGAACACCCAGCCGCCATCCACAGACATACGGGAACTTTCACTATCAAATAATCATGATTAATGTTCAAGCTGGTGCACAAATAGGATAAAATAAGTTTAGGCTTCTGCAAGTTTTTTCATTAACGTGGCCATGAGTACCTAAAAAGTCGTTTACAAATTTGACAATGACGTACTATCTGACCAGAAATCCGCTTCATAACTACAAATAGGTACCGTGTGCGGTATTGTAACTACGAATAGGTACCGTGTGCGGTATTTTATCTACGAGTAGGTACCGTGTGCGGTATTGTAACTACAAGTAGGTACTGTTTGCGGTCAAGTAGGTCAGCGGTATCATACACTGGCGTATCAGGTACTTATGGGACGTTCTATGACTCCTTACGTACACGTGTTACAAATACAGAACACCGCATGCGTTGTTGTCCTTTGCTTCCTCGTACCGTGACAGCGGAGGCGACACTGCGACGTCAGCAGCGAGTTAGCTGATGAAACAGAAACTTTAGGACATAATCATCAGGTCACACAGACAAATGAAGGTAAGCTTCATCTGTCTGAGAGCTCCTAATTTTAGTAGGGGGCTTAATGGGAGACAGCTTCCCTCAGTCAACCTTTGTAACGTATAAATCGTCCCATAGAACGACATTCGTGAGGGACCGTTCTACCTAATCCTCTTTTTGCCCTCGATACGCCGGGGTGAAGATTAAGTTACTACAGAAACAAGAACCTGGAAATGAGAGTGATACTTGCCTGTGTCGCCCAGGGGGAGAGATGCCTTGGGGCCGTGACGACGGTGGCCTGCAGACACAGCAGCGCGTAGCGGAAGGCTTAGCTGGCGCATGTCACCTGTTCGTTCCGGTGACTTCTTCTCGGGGTAAAACGAGAGGCCTTTGGTAATGTAGCTGACTACGATCCAGAACTGCGGTCGGTGGAGGACTCATATCTGTACAGTATGTCATACTCGAGACTACTTGTCTTGCTTTCCAGTTTTGATGTCTCTTGTACATGATAAGTGAAAGTTTTGATGTGCATGATAAGTGAAAGTTTTTCATACAAATACGCAAAGCATCAAGACATCATTGAAATTTTTTTAAATTATAGCTGCTTTTTTCAAAGCCCTAAGTCCTGAATTAGGATTTTGCTATTCAGCTTCTGCGGTTTCCGGTCGCAAGTTGTCTAATTCCACCAGGTTGCAATTTTGATCAGTGTGGAAGAGAATTTACCAGCATGTTTTTAGGATTACTACTTTCACTTCATCAGAATACGGTTGATGTGTAATCGAGAGAATTTAAAAATGCATTTGTTTAAAAAAATTCAAATAATCGATCATTTTGAAACTGACATTTCTCGGACGCATAAAATGGTCCCAGCCCCAGCGAGCGCGAGTGTAGCGACTCATGCAGACGGTCAGAGATAGGAAACGCTCTAAGTCTTGTGAAATACGTAAGATCATAAACATCTCTGATATGAGTGGAGTTTCACTTGGGTTTGTCATCAAAAACAGAACGATTTATCAACGTTCAGTATCCACAGCACAGCGTCGCATCCTGTGTCGTACAAAACGAGTACTGCATGAGACTTAAAATGAAGGTTACTGCAGGATGACAGGAAGGAAGCGCAAAGCAGAGTGTGTATTCAGAGCCTACAGGGCTCAATAAAGCAGGCGCGGCCTGGTGTACTCAGTAAGAACACCAGCGTAAGGTTCTTAATAAGAGAGCAGCAGTGCCGTGGTAGACCACGCGCTGCAACGCGCCAGGGTGACATCGGGTTTGCCGCAGCGCTAGTTAGTTGAAGATACTCTTTGGCCGATCAGGTCACACCGCTGCAGTGCAGCGTCAGAGCTCGTTGAAAGCGGGTGTGCAAGCTCCTTTGTCGTCTGCTGAGAACCCTGCGCTGCCGGTCTGCTGCCTG
>VOMN01118539.1:0-25409 GCA_014899125.1 Orchestia grillus | reverse complement strand
CCGATGTACCATGCTCTGTATGTGAATGATATCGGAATAAACTTTTTTTTCTTTCTTCTTTCTTAAACCAGGATTTTGTTCAGTCAACGTTTTTAAATCTGCTACAACACACAATGAAACATGTTAAATTACATATGCATTTTGTACTGATTTTAGTTTGTCAGAGCATTCTTTGTCTGCTGTTGAGCCAAAATCTTTGAATCCTGAAATCATTGCAATAATGCAATGTTAAGACGACTTTTGTTGATATGTTCTTACAAAGTCCCTCTGTACTCCAGATATCAATCCATTGAGAGAGAAATAACTTTCCACTATCTTTGCTTGTTGATTCTTGCTGTATTTTGGCTTTTTTGGGATATGATAATTGTATAAGTTTACATTACAAAATGTGTTTTAAATTTATATTATCAGTAGAGGATTTCCTGTTTCATTTCAAAATGTTTTAAATCCATGTAATCGGTAAAGGATTTCCTCTTTCATTTCCTGTGTAACACGTTTTTATAGCTATATTAGTGGTCATGTGATGAATGTTATGTTAAAAATGATGAAGTGACTGTTGCACCACCCTGTACATGTGCATTTTTTTACCTATTTTTGTGATGTTAATTACTATTAAGGAAAACAGTTTGTGTTCATTAATGAGCAGATACATATATGTAAATTAGTTTAATCTTCAACTAAAGTAAATTTTTTGATAAATTAATTTTCAAGTTTGGGCAACAAACTAGCTCAATCAACTATTTTCAGAGCATACACATGTACCTCACTTGTTAGTGGTCACTTCTGGTAGCACAGCTTGGGCAGTTTTGGTGATGTCATTAGTGTGTTGCACTTCAAGAGTTACAGTTAACAATACAACAAAAGGTGTTGACATTTTCTCTAAGTGTAATCATTATTGATGTTGCACAAGCATGCATTTAAGATCTATATGGATTGGGATGTTGAAGATGTCTTCCCTTTATTGCACTGAGATATTTTCTAATCACACTGACCCTGAACACATATCAGTGTAAAATGAGGTGGGTGGGGCTTTTCACGTGACCATGGAGTACTTCCCTTGGAAGAGGAAGTTTAAACCACACATTCCTCACATCCCCCACCACACCAGTAGTTGTAAGGCATTTAAAACCTAACGGTAAAACGTGTTGGAATAAATAAAGGTTCTTTGAAAAGTCATAATGGCTATTTGAGGACTCCTTCAAGTTGAAACCCCCATCATAAATGGTAAAGCAGACCTCAAGTTTTTTCACCCTGCTTCATTTTCATAGATGACTTAGAAATTTATTATTATTTTCGTTAGGCAAGATTGTGAGTTGAAATTTGAATACACAATTCTAATAGAAATAATTTACCAAGTGTAATTTAGAAGATACAAGCCTGTGATTTAGTATGCATGTCATCTGGTGCACACATCATCATGCTGTTGGAATAATTTGAAATCATCATTGCAAGCTTATATTTTTTACATCCATGCAACAGAGAACAATTTGCATGTCTGCTTCTTTTGTGATCTTTTCAATAAGATAACCGATTTTTATCTGCCTTATCTATGGTACTCTTCAGAGCGCCCCACTTACCTTACAGCCTTGATGTAAAACTCATCGGATAGGACCTAATGGTTTGATGGTAAATTCCTAATTTGAAAATGTTTTAAATACCATATATTTATTTTAAATATATATTTATTTTAAATATCATATATTTATTTCAAATATCATATATTTATTTTAAATATCATATATTTATTTCAAATATCTTATATTTATTTTAAATATCATATATTCATTTTAAATATCATTTATTTTTGATAGCATTTATTTATATTTAGATACCATTGGCCAATCATGTATTGTAAGCCAATGAATATTTTGAATGATAAAGAATTAGCATAAGCAAAAATCTTGGAATCTGCATTTCACTATTATTAACTAGTCTAGAAATTTGGACTTACTTTTAAAACTGAATTTTAGAATATATTTGTATGTATGATTTTGAAATGATATGATGAAAATTGGTGAGTTTTTGTCTTTGTACAATAATGAAAACTGATGCGTTGGACTCCCTGGAAGATTAAATTATTTGTCATTGTAGAATGAATGAAGTTTGTTCCGTACAATAACAGGAGTGCTTGATTGAGGCAACTGTATACTATAATTTTAGGATAAAAGTCAATGTTGGTGCTCTGTTAGAAACTTTTTTTGATATTTGTGTATCTAGCACCCAATTGCCATCAGTAGCCATTTGAAGTGAATAATTTACACTATCATTTCTTCATTCATCAGAGGTCTTCATTGTTTCAAAATGTTTTAACTTTTATAAGGTTCAGTTCATGAGAAAATCATTTCACGATATGATAATAGCAGTGTTGCTTGCTTGGCCTACACATCCTGAACTAATAATGAGATTTTGAGCTAAGGCAGTCCATGTCGGTGATACCGTAAATGACATTGTTTCATGTCTGAGTAATCATAAATAAGAGGGCATCTCAAGAACTTAGACTTATTTGTCCAGCCATTCTTGGCAGGGTGCATCCACTAGTTTTTATTGATTGATTTATTTACGTGGAAAAGAACTTAGAATTTTGCAATTCTTAAGTCATTCTTTGGAGTCCTTAAGTGCCCATTCCAGTGTTGGCTTAGTGTCCTAGAATGCTTTTGCAACTGTCCATAATGAGACTCACAAAGTCTGCCTAGACTGACAAAGGAATTTTAAAAAGAGCATCATGAAGAATGCAATCTTCCTTGCATTCTTTTAAGGGGAAATTTTTAACTATTTGCCTTGCATTGAGAAATTAAGTAGTAAATATTTTCCCTGTAGGAAAGGCTACAATACTAGAACAGATGCATGTTAATGTGAAATTCTCTCGCATTGGAATCCGTAGCCTCCCTGGTCTTGTGCAGGTGGTGGGGGCAAGCGAGGACGCCCTCGAGTGGTGTACTCGGCATCTCAGGCTCCTGCTGATGAACCCAAGCCCAAAAAACGACGTGTTGGAAGGCCCCCGCGTGATGATACAGCAGAAAAACTTCAATCTCAAATTGATGAGGATGCTAGTGGAGACTCGCAAGAAGATGAAGTGGAAACTGTTGTTCAGGTACAGTTTCTTAACTTGTCTGTGACTGAGACTTGGCATGGTATTTATTTGCTGTTCAGTACCAAGAAAAATGTCAGTAGTCATGTATTTCCACTCTGGATTGCCATGCTCAAATATGTCTAAATTATTATGAGAATGTTACAATTGGCCTAGTTTCATTTAATGCATACAATGTGTGGAAAGTTTAGTTGGTAATGCACCACTTTTTCATCAGAATAATGGTGTGAACATTGTAGGACACAAGGATGGGATGAATAATATTCCATTTTCCACTCATGTTTGCTGTAACAATATGTGCCTCGATCTGAAGTTTATGCTCGAGACAAACTATTATTTGATGCAGTATAAGTCACAATGAAATAAGTGGAAAGTGGAGTGTGTCCACTATGACTTCTGTGTTCTTCCCTAGAGCAAAGTAGTTGAGCTGAGAAAATTTGTACCAAGGAAGAGTTCCTCTATTTTCAAACATTATCCCCTCCACTGTCAATAGCATGACGCTCGAATGACATCAGGGATGTGGCTGCTTGCCTCAATTATGAGGATTAGGTAAATAGGTCTGCACCTTAGGTATAGTGTTATTAGAATTGGTGCTGGATTAGGTATGTATAATAATTTTCTAATTAAGATTTCAAAGCTTTTTTATTTCTTCTCCAAAATATGTTTGTTTGATCATTTTGGTCATGTTTTCGGCTATGTACAATTGGAAGTAGTAGCTCAGTGTGAACTTAACACACTTTTTAATTTGATTAGCTCATTAAGTGCGTGAGATATTGAAGCAAAATTTTAGTACTTCACGAGTGTAATATTTTGATGTTAATGGTATGCCTACTTGGTATGTTTCATACATGAGAACTCTTCTTCTCTCTGTGTACAGTACCGAGCATTAGCGAGTGTAATATGCCTCGTCAAAGTCACGAATCTGATCTCTAGTTTGGAGTGTGGGTTACTTGTGCAATACAGAGTATTTCAAAATCAACGGTGAATGTTGAAACGAACGCTAGTCTATTTTCAGGTCGCGTATCGATTGTGTGGGGTTGTTATATTAACTGCTGTATGTTCCTCGAGCTCTCAACTCGAAATGTAAACAATGGGATGGGAGAAGGTAAAATATAATCAGTAATAATTCACACATTGGAGGTTTATCGCATCATGTGAGGAAAATATGTTGAATTTTTCTTCTATTATATAGCTTAAAAATATGTTAACCTTTGTTAAAGTTACCAATCGGTAAAGCCTCAATAGAAATAAAAACGAAAAGTTAGACAAAGAATCCTTTGACTTAAAATCCTATTGCTATAATTCCATAGCGTCACCCTAATCTCTCATTCTTTGTGCTCTATGAACCTGGCAGACCAGCAGGAAGCTCTCGAAGCGAGGCCGTGGCGCGAAGAAGTCGCCCGGCCGACCTCGGAAGCACGCTCCCGTGCCCCTGACGGACGAAGACGAGGACGACGACGAGGCTGACGAGGCCAGTGGGGGCACGAGCAGCGTCTCCGTCCCTGTGCTGGAGGAGGAGCAGGCTTGTGGGCTGCACATGTCCACGGTGCAGGTCAGGATGTCAACTGGAATAATCTCACTTTGATGAGGGTGTGCCCTAGTTCATTTAAATGCATTATGTACGTTCATTATCTAAATGCATTATGTACGTTCATTATTTAAATGTCTTATGCAAGTTCGTAATTGAAATGGATTACGTAGGTTCATGATTTATGCGCCTTATTCATGATTTTCTATCTGATATAAATTCATAATTTCACACCCAGGTACGAGGGGGGGGGTCATATTTAACGTTGTCCTTCCATATTTTGAGTAGAAAATTATTCATGCGCTAAAAGTCTCATTGGATGTTTTGTCATTCAGGTGAAAGCGTTGTCTCACCTGGTGGCTTGCAAAGACTGCGGTGAGAGCGTTACCATATCAGTCCGACCCACAACGAAGGGAATGATCTCCGAGTTTGTGGTCACTTGTACTGTGTGCGAGTCGAAGAAAGTGACCATCACACCCAATCTCGTGCGTGAGCGCAAGCGCAAGAGAGAGGTCAAGAATTTGGTCCTTCAAAAGACTGAAAACATCAATTACGCGCATGTGGCCGCTTTCCTCGACAATGGTCTCGGGTACAGCGGACTGCGTCACTACTGCAAGTATTTCAACGCTCGGTGCCTTAATGAGGCCACCTTCATTGTGTACGCACGTCAAGTCATACAAGATGTTGTCAACGACACGGAAGACAACTTACAGTCAAACGCTCGCATTGTCAGGAGAGTCTACGACGCCGGGCTTGACGAAGTCCTCGACATTACAGTTTCCTTCACCACCACGTACCATCAGTGGGGCAGTGATTTTTGTCTTGTTGCTGGTGCGGTAATTGAACTGCAGACGGGTCTCGTTTTGGATTACGACGTCGCTAACATGTATTGCCATGTGTGCAAAATTAACGCTAAGCGGATTATATCGATGACTCCGACGGAAATGACAGAATGGTTCAACAAACATCAAAGCTCGTGCGAAATCCGAGAATGGTGTGATGAGTTGGATCATGATGCTGAAGAGGGAGTCAAAGATATTGAACCTAAGTATTTGGAGTGCTTTGTAGCGAAAAAGATTTGGTCAAGATCTGTTGAGAAGTTTGGCTTCCGTTACTCGACGTTGATTCACGAGAGCGACGAAACGATCCACACAGAGCTGCTGAGAGCAGCACCCTATGGCGACACTCTAGTTGTCATCGACCACCTCACGAACTGTTTCAGTCGACGTAAGAGCGAGCATGCGCGAACTGCTTTCCAAAATAAACTCAAATCCAAGTGTCCGCGTGAACGGGTCCAGACCAAAGATAGAATCATGTACGTATATGCCATGTCGATCCCCGAGTACAACAGATTTGCAGTTGGCTCGAACATAAAGTTGAGGGAGCTCGTGAGAAAAATGGAAGTAGAGGAAGCCGAAACGGAAGGATTCACTTTGCAAGTGCTGGACACGCTGCCAACAATCCAAGCTCACGAGGTCATTCCCGCAGACGATGAGCAGTCGGAGGTCATCTACACTCAGGTGACTGGTGACGAGAATAGCGGGGAAATGTACACTATTGAGGCTGCTGGGGTAGAACACGGTGAAGAAGAGGAGGAGGAGGAGGAAGATGATCCTGAAGAAGTGGAAACCGAAGAAGAGGGTCAAACTGAAGAATCCGATAATGCAGAAGCAAGTTCGATATCGAATTCACCAAGTAAAAAAAACGCCGCAGAATTGAAGCAGGAAGCACCAGATGATGCTTCCTCGTCATCTAAGCAGCAAGAGAAATCGTGGAATGAAGATCCCAAAAGAAATAAAGATTCTTCTAAGGGGGAATCTTCAAATGATACATCATCTGAGGTTGCGCCCTCCGTATCTGAGAAAAAAGCCAACGGTGCTTCCAGTGTTACGACTGTGACCTCTGTGGCTGGAGCCAGAACAGTGTTGATTCCTAGTACTTCATTCAATAAAGGCGCTACACAAATAATAGTCATGCCTGCCGCTGTCGTAAAAAAGTCCAGTGCAAGTGACGAAGTTGGTGTGGATATTTCTGATGAAGCGAGCAGTCCTCAGCCGTCAGTCAGTAAGTCGTCCACGGCTGCTTCACATTCTGCACCCGTCGAGAAAATCCCAAATGGAAGTGAAACGGCGTCAGCAAGGAAAGATGGGGCCAGTGCAAATTCTTCTGACTGAACACTATTTAGACTGTAACCTTTATAATTTTGTCCTACTTTCGTTTATTATTTCTTTCATTATTCTGATATTTGTGAATGACTGAAAGGCGATTGGATAGTGCTATGACGTTAGAATTGTCGTGTGCAACAGGTATTTGCCTTCCAGTTCAAAACATATAATTTCGATATCAGCATATTTAAATTTTTGGAGAAAATTAGGCTCGTCCAATAATGATTTTTTCGACGTGTGCCAGTTTTTTGCATGAAACTTTTATTCAGCTTGTTCCTCTTATCCAAACACCGGCAATTTTAATGAAAATCAACTGGTGCATTGACAGTTGGCTTCTCAAATCCCAGCAGGAGCTTCATTCCTAGTTATCCAATGGTTTCATCTGGAGAGTTTTCTCCTCCGCCCTTATTCTCCAGTGATTGTTAAATGAAGCATCAAGGCAAGACATGTTCGCCCCTCCTGAGCTGCATTGCGCTCGGATTTGCTGTAAACACTCGACTCGAAGTTTCCTCAGTCCGTCACAAGATCACTTCGTCGAAATTCATACGCTGGGGAGGATTTTCAAGTTTGCCCCATCGTAAGACGCTTTCGCTCAATCATTGAAGAATGGAAAGCCTGATTCGGTGATGTGAATTTTGCAGCCATGACATCAAGGTGTATTTTCGTACCCATCTATTCGATCAATTGAATAGAGATTAGAATTTTTTCTATCTTCTGCATGAGAAGCAAAATGCTCGTCTCCATATTAGTATATCATTAGATATATGTAAGATCACTAAAATTGAAGGTGAGATTAGAAAAGTAAAGGCTTTCCACTCCTAAATTATTATAAAATTCTGAATCTATTCATTCCTGTTTGTATTAATTTTTGCATAATTTTAAGGTATCGTTTTTTCCTCTTTTTCTGTCGTTACTGATTGGTAGACTTCCTGGAATATGAAATACGTTTTACATGAGGGTCTGAATTTGTTCATTTGTTTGCATTTAACCCACTGAAGCGGAGCTAATTTAGCGACTTTTGTCGCTTATGAATTTTTTAATGATCATTTAAATTGTTTTTTGTACGAATTCGTTACAAATGAAAAAAGAATCATAAAAGATGTAACTTCCATAAAATAATTTCCAAGGTCATTTATTAAATTAAAAAAAAATTCTACTAGGACGTGTACACTGGATTAGTATGGGTCAATTCATGCGGTACTTTTTAAACTTTATTGCTCTCAAATGATTCTGGCTTGTGTTATCGATATGAATTTCCGTGTCTGCAATGAGGGTATTTTCAATTATTGTTCTCCGGGTCATTAATTTTGTTGGCATATTGGAGCCGCTGCTTTCCTGTGACCATGTTGGTTTTTTACAGTAAAATCAATGTTGACGTTTTTACAGAAGCTTGTTCTTAACCGTTCTAAAGCATTGTATTCTTAAGGCTTTCTTGACGATGAAAATGAAATCAAAACTCGCATAATTTTCAGGAGTTCCGCTACTCAATTTATACCTGTACAACTTTGATGCTAATGGTAACCGCAAAAAAATCTTCTGATGCTAAAACGATGCAGGTTTCCTGATCCCCAATGTTTACCATGGATGCTATCACACCAACCCACCTCTGTACCTTGAGCTGATGCCACGCTTAACTGATGAGCTCAGTGCAGTTTTGTGGTACTGTGGGTTTACCTTCTGTTGAAGCGTTTCTCGATCGATTTCCTTTCCATCAAGCATGCAACTAAAGTTATTCAATATATTTCATGTTTTGTGCTCATGAGAAATTTAAAGGAATGCTCGCTCTTGCCACTATATTTTGTTGGGAGGATAGCATAACAAAAAGGCTACGAAAAAATGTAATTCTTCATGCTTAAGTATTTCTTCTAACAGAAATTTTGGCTATTCTATGCAGTAGGTATCAGTTTACCTTGAATGCTTTGTGATCTCGGTCGCATTGAAAGCAATTTAGCCGATCAAATATTTGCTCAAGATTGCTGTGGACTTGATGGTCAAAAAGATAGTGAAAACTAACCTATAATACGCGAGTGGACATCTGCCTACCGGCACTTTCGACATTGGGAGCTTATCTTATGTCGGGTCCGCATTGGACGTAGCCAACTTACCCACAGCCATCTGATGGAACGCCGCTCGCAACTACGATGTGACGGCTGTGGGGTTCCTGCGGCGATGCAGCTCGTTTTGGCGGAATGCGCACTCTTCGATGCTAGTAGTTTTTTCCCCTCGCCTCCAAGGGGCAGACATGGCGACGGTGATAAAAGGTATGCTGGATGAAGTACCCCCTACTATTTTTATTATCAAAAGACTGCTTGAATTTCTTGCACGCTGCTACATCCTTAATAAACTATGTATATTTAAACACTTTCAGAACTCTCTCCATGCGAGTCCACTCACAATTCATGCCACAGTTTCCTTCGACTACTCTGGACTCGTCGCTTAGACTTCATCTTTCCCTTTCCCTGCCTTCGGGACCGAAGTTCGACGTAGCGGGCTTGATAACTGCTCGCGCGTTTTTGTTATGAATTTCTCATTTCGAATTGTTTAGCGCTACAACCGTTTACTTGTCATGAGAGGTAGCGATATTTCACACCTCTCTCATGATGGTTGAATTAATTCATTTACTCTGATGATTGCCTCTCTGTTGAGCTGAAACAGCCTTTTCATCTGAATGTATTCCTGTTTTGAGATGTTGTACCCAAACATTAAGCCATGACTCCTGAAACTCGCGTACATGCCCTCAAGCAATTTGCATTGCGAAGTTACCTTTTTGGAGCAAACGTGTCATTGTATAGGAGTTCAAAATTTTGTTCTAATTTGAAATACGAGGATCAAATGTGATTGTCTTCTTCAAAGCAAAATTCTGAAACGCGCACATCATGCTGATGCTACTTGAACATGCTAGTACGATAAAGTTCAATCCCAGAAAGCACGGACATCATAAGTTGGCTCTTCTATTTGACATGGAAAATTTCCTACGCAGAAACTCGAAAGAAAACTGGTAATTCGACAGACGGCTTACTCAAAGTTAAAGCCCGTATTGCATTAATTATGAATTGCTCAACCTGTCCCTGTATTAAGACTAGCCGTACTTACGTCCGACAGCTTCTTAATCAAACTGATATGGCGTCATGTTAGCGAATATATACTTGTTGGAACATCCTTTTTTGTCACTGTCTCAGCTATCGTATACCTAGATCCTTACGAAAAATCAAAACGTAGATATACTTGAGAATCCCGGTACTAGGAAATCCCTTTATATAATAGCAAGAAAACCAACCGCAGTACTCATCCATAAAACTTGATCCATAACCAAGTCTGAGGGCACTTCCGAGGGGCATCATGTCGCTCAAGCACGCTGGCAAAAATAAATAATTTCCCCGAACGATCAGTTACCATTGAGTGCAGTGACCGTTTCAAGATCAATGGCGGACACTGATTATATGGAGAAACCCAACACTTCAGACAAAGCATATTTGCTTACATAATATTAATGAATTTCAATTGGTTTTGAATGCAGCAATTTAGTACTTGACTATTTCAATTCAAAGCTCTAAAACGCGATTGAATATGCGCTCAAGTACTAAAGTATGTAGCTCAAAAGATGACGTTCAAGCTTCATTGTTCGAATGAAAATTTAGTCTTAAGAACAGCAAAAACTTTCCCAGTACTTCTCCAGTCAAGACCTCGGTTGTCAGTCGACATTTAAGTTGAAAAATAAAGCAAAATTTTCCTTAACGTACGCTGTCTTTTACAAAATTTCTCCATCTACAACAAAAATATATGTTCAAACTAATATAACATTCGAGTTCCGAATTGCCAAGCTAGGAAAAGTATAAACACGCTGTACCCTAAAAAATGTCAAATTTAGTATGAACTAAAAAATGGAGCATCATCTGAACTTGCTGCATTTACGAAAAATATTAAGCATTTTTCTGTGATAATAGCTGCTACGAAGCAGCATATTAATGATGTCCCTTTCCAAACCAAACAAATTAGTTCAACCGTACATTTTCATTATTAAAAGTTTCGTTTCACAAAGGTTGGAAACATCTATTCCTGTTTACCAAAAAATAAGAAAGTCTATAAAAACTACGTCCAGAGAAAAAGAAAAACTCAATTTCCACTTAAAAACTCTTCATTTACCCTGGACAGAATATACAGAGAAAGGGTAATAATTCAATTCCATTTTCATTTACGAAATAAAGTACATTTGGACATCGTGGTCCAGAAAAAACAAAAGACAAGTACCGTATTAATGCTACAACTGAAAAGAATTTACAACGCACGTGTATAATCAAGGAACTCTAATAGAAAATGCATCATCAGTCCTTTATAAAACATGTTCAAAACCGCGCTGTAATTTACCAAATAAAATATTTCATTTCCGACGCTCCCAAAAAGTCCTATCGAGGCCAGCTCAAACGTACTGCAGACGCCTACCAAATTTCCAAGTCTCGACACGTGCCCCCAAGAACGTCCTATGAGCTAACAAAGATAAAACTTCAAGTCCAACTAATCTTTTCTGTATGTTTACTGACGGCAACAAATAGATATTAGAAAAAAACGGGAAACTGTGCCAAATGCTCTCATTAAAGAACAAAAGGAAAGCGCTCTGTAGAAATTTAATACTCGAGTTTCCCACGTTGTGTTATTTATTAGTCAGGCAAGTGCAATTAACTCAGGCTTCACTAAGAGCGGAGCTCAATGATATCTGCCTAAGAGTTAAAAGCGGACGGACGGTCATTGTTTTCACTGTCAATGATGGAAGCTCGACACTTCTCTACCGCAGAGTAATTATTGGTGATCCAGTATGCCGGTCAGTTCCTTTCAGTAGTTTACTCTTGGTTGCAGGGGCACTAGAGATGTTAAATACACACAATGGCTCTTGATAACGACAAAATTTCAAGATCGAGTAAAATTAGCAATAAAAATGTTATACCTTGTCAGTTTCCAATGATTAGCTAGCAGGCTACTTAACCCAATAAAACTTTTGAATGTTCGAAACTTCTTCGTAAGTCGCTTTGATCCTGTAACCGCATGCTGTACCTAGATTTCCAACGAAGATGCGTGAAAACCACTGACCGCTTATGGAGTTGCTGTACCGTCTGACTCGTCCTCTAAACGGGTATTAACTTTTCTTATTATTAAACACCGCTAACCTGATGATTGACATACAGTCTTGAAAAGATAAACACATTTGAAAGAACCGTAGCCAACAAGTTATCCTCGAACGTCAAAATAAGAACGTTTAACGAACGCGAGAATGAAAGCGGTTGCGGCACGACCTACCACGTGATTGTAACAAGAAATCATGTGACATAACTTTGGAGTAAAATTATATTTACGTGAAATAAAATCCGAAATAATAGAAAAAAGCAGAGCTTAATTTCAAAACAAAGTTGTGGATTACGGCAGCACAAATGTAGTTTGGCAACAAAATTTCACGTAGAATAGACAAACGAACATAAAAACCTAGTTCAAAATGTAACGTTCGCAAAATAAATACGACGGGGAGCCAAGAACATGAAAGGCTAAAAATGATTCCTCCCTGAATCAGTTGTGACAAAAACCGCCACTCAACAACCTCTACGCATGAAAACTTGAACGGGAGTCTCAATTCTCATTGTTTTCAACACACCGTAAATGAATAAGTTGAATATTACAAGTTTAAGAAAAAACATTCCTACAAAAGTTATCGCAAAATATACCAGAATTTAAGTGATGGTTTTTAGGTTAACAGGGTGACATAGAAATCGATTCACACATCAACTTTGAGGATCAGAGAAGGTCAAGAAGATGCCCAAATTTACACACTGTCTTTATGCTTTCAGTTGATAAAATTGACCTCGTCACACAAGCGCTTTCAACAGATACATTATTTGTAGGACACAGAAAAACAGAAATATTGAGGACAGGTCAACGTCACGGAGCGGAGCAGGTGGCACATCAGTTGTCAGCCGAAGCTGCGCTGCGGTCGGGATCCGGCATTCTGGTGAACATAATAATGCTAATTATAAGCATAAACCCCACAGAGTTTTTAATCCTAAAGTAATGACATCATTTTAACACGTTTCTGCACCGATGCTATTTGGTAGAGGTAAAATTATCCACCGGAAAGTCAAGTCCCACGAAACGTGGCAAGGTTCGTGAATTTTACAATTCTAGGAACAATATTGATAGCCTTAGTCTAGATTCAAGTCCCAAGTCTGGAGAGCATGAAGTCAAATTAAATATTCTTGACGTTACATATGTATAGGGAGCTCTTCGATCCAACCATCGATATTGCTTGATGATAGTCTACGGCCGCATCAACAAAATTTAGACGATGCGATTCTGACAAAGCATAATTTTCACGCAGTCGCATCTACCTAATTACACCATCACCTAGCGTTGACATAGGAAATGAGTTCAATCCTAATATTGGAGTTCATCATGCGTGATGTGTGTTCGACCAAAGGATAACGTAAGATTTGAGCTAACATTAGGGTGATGAATCTCTGAAGCAATGCACGATCATTGACATGAGCTTAGACAGTGACCTGTTACAGGTCGTGAGGGCGGCTTGAAGCTCATTGGAAACTAGGGATGCGCCCATTAATCGGCATCGGCACACTGTGAAAATTGTCGACACCTACTACAATCGAAATGTACATCATAAAGAAACGTGATACTGATTTTATATAATTAGCATATACGAAAGTTAAACCTTTTTATCGCCAGTTCGTAAGTAAATCTACAATTTTTTATCTATTTTTGTGATGCTGAGTACTATTAAAGAAAACAGCTTGTGTTCATTAACGTGCTATGCTTTATTAGACAAATGTACGAGTACATACGTGCATATAAATTCGTAAAGTTTCTAATAGAGCAATTTTTTGATAAATCAATGTTCAAGTTAGGACAACCGACAACTTATGGAGGGTACACATACGCACTACTTGCTAGTGTTCACGTCTGGCAACACTGCTTAGAAAGGTATGGTGATCCCATCAGTCTGGCACGCATCAGCAATACCGTAACAATGTAGTGAATGGTGTAATCGTTTTCTCTAAATACAATAATTTTCGATGCAGCATAAGCATGAAAAATAAGATCTATAGGACTGAGATGTTGAAGATTCATTGCTTTATAGCTTTGAGATACTTTCTAATCAAACTGGACCTGAACACATTTCAGGATTATAATAATTTGAAAACGGAATCAATCGAAGATAGCGGTTTCATGTCAAAAATCATAACGTAAACGAAATTTGAGACTGGTACCCCAAGTTTTTTTTACCTTGTGTTTAGACTTGGTTTCATTTTATTTTCATAGATGGCTTAAGAATTCGTTAGTTCTTCAAGAGGCAAGCTCATGAGTAGAAATTTAAATACAAAAAAGTCTAATATTTTTTTCGTCGAATGTAGTTTAGAAAATACGAGCATGCGAGTTAGTATGCGTGTCATCTGGTGCACACATCATAGTGCTGCTGGAATAATTTGCAGCACACTTTCTAGATATACACTAGGTTTGTACATTCTGACTCTTGACTTCGACTAGGGAGCGACCCTTCAATCGACCATCAACAAAGGCTGTCAACGCGAGAGTCAAGTCGAGGGTTACTTCATAAGTAAGATACCTGATAGTTATTAACCATATCTACGGGTACTCATCAGAGCGTCGCACTAATCGTACAGCCTTGATGTTAAAACTCATTGGATAGAACTACGTTTTTAAAGGGTGGAAGCCTAGTCCAAAACTGTTTTAAATACCATATGCTTATTGGTCGATGGCCCAGCCAACCTTTTGATTTATCGTTTAGCACCTCTCACTTGTTAAATTCTGTTACGTCATAGTGCGGTATTCTCTATACAATAAAAAAAATTTCGACGTAAAGAGCAAAGTGCATGATCGAGTCATACGTTTTAGACACAAAACAACGTATCGTAGACAGGTCTAGAACACCTGGATAGAATAGAGGAGTCTTACCTGAAGATGCTGATCTTGTTGTCGTTGCGCTTGTTAACGTTGAGAGGAGTCAAGTACACGTATTGCACGAGAGGCTGGGCCGCCTGGATCATCATGTCCATGCTCTGGTTTCGGGACACGATGTCCTGAGAAGAAGGCGGATACATTCTTAACGATTCTCTCAATGATCCCAATACGAAGATATTAAAATGTTATGAAGTTGCTATGACTAGTCAACACGACGTTTTAACACGTTGACTCCGATTCTCCACACAGGTAAAATTACATGCCGACAAATATCTCTACTGTGAATTTAAAAATGAAAGATTTTGGTTTCACAAATTTGGTTACTCTATTAATTTTCTTTCTAATCAGAACTAGCTTAGTCGATTGATGAACACAAATTTGAAGAAAACTCGAAAATTTGTATTTAAACATGGCAGTGCTTTGGTTACATTAGATGATCGCGTGTACCATTTATGACCCACTTCGGAGTCAACGTGTTAAGATATATAAATGATGAAATACAGCAGGAAACCTTAAAATACCTGTATTAATTCCAAGACGTTTTACCGTTGTGCTTTCAATGCCTTACAACTACTGACGCGTGAGGGATGCGAGGAATGCGTGGTTTAAGCTTCCTTTTCCAAGGGAAGTACTCCGTGGTTACGTGAAAATCACTGCCTGAGTCGGGAGTCAAGCCCTTACTTCCCAGCCGCGAGGCCATCACGCTAATCGAAACGACGCGGAAACCGTTTCCGTTTGCATGATTAAAGGAAGAAATTTCAGTAGTACAGATGGGGATCCACAACCTAAAATCAATGTTTCGGGAACAAGGTAGGCGAGCGCCTGAGGTGCGCCTGAAACAGCTATCATCTGTCGCACGACTCACATCACGTATGAAAAGTTGCAGTTCAGCGTGTATTCTAAATTAACCTGAATAATCAATTTTGCTGCAACAAAATGCACTAAGACGTCGTAACCATACTGTAAATGCGAAACTGATTTTTCCAACTTTTGCGACTGAGAAAGAAAGTGCATAATATTTTTTTCAAGTCATTAATGGTTTTGAGTAGGGATGAAATCTTTCGCGTTAGACATTTTTCTAAGTTAGATATTTATTCACTTACTACTTTTTCTATTTGCAAGTCTGAGTTTGCTGTCGGTTGGTTTGTAATCATCGTTAATGCATGATAACCCATAACTCTTGATGTAAACGATCAAGCTAAACAAATCATTCAACACATAATGCTTGAACACCGGAGCTTACAAAATATGTAAAAACCTTAAATTTACAGAAATAAAAGGTAAAATACGCATACAAATTTGACCATAACTCACGACACCTTGAAGCACACACTCATTAAACCTCACATCATCGTAGAATTATACTGACTACTCTACAACCTACAACGAACACTAAGTTGTCAACGACTGGGACCAAAAAACAAGCACCAACCATGAAGACGTCAAATTCGTCGAGCATGCGAACAGGACTGTAGATGGTGTCCCACAGAGCCAGCATGAAGGAAACTGTGATGAAGGAACGCTCGCCACCTGACATCATCGACAAGTTGCTCTTCTTACCGCGTTTTCTATGAAAGCGTCATCAAGAATTAGAAAATAAAAAAATGTGAATAAGCAACAGGAAGAGCCAGGAACTGACAGCTTCGATCAGTGCACACATATAGCATTCCACATTAGGAATATCTACGGAGGAACTACTGGCGATTTAACCAACGACGACTAACTCGTCAAAAAGAGGACTAACGGTCACCCAATGAATGCTGTCATGGCTTGTAAGTAAATTTGCATCATGATCCCAAACTCTTGGTTAAGTGCTTTACATATGAATTCTCGTTATTGTCCACTGAGGTCAGGTAAAACCTCACCAAGCCAACGGATATTACGGTGGATTCAAAAGCACGGACAGAGAGTTTATCTGATAGTTCAACTCGGTGCGCTACAGAATATAACAGTTGGAACTAGTGCATTTAACAAAACATTCAAAAAGATCATTTGTCTCCTCAGGTTGCTCAAAAAAATCAATATAACCACTTCAATAAACTGATATTACTTTCACTAAACCTATTTCATGTTACTAGGCAAGACATCAAAAAATGGGAGACAATAAAACTAAGCACCCGACTGTGCAGCAAGGATTGTTTCTTTGATTGCTTGAACTCGTAAAATCTGCAAAAACGGGAGTCAAACTACTAACCTTAATGTACACTATCATTGACTTCATATAAACGATCCTAATAACTTTACCCTGTCTTGTAGCGAGTAGAGCAAGATGAAGGGGAAGTAACTTTGAACCACGATACTCTGGCCGTCGCATTCGTGGATGAGCTTATAATTTTTGCCTATAAATTAAAGCACGTATCTCGGACTAACCGACACTGGCGAGATAATAATCAATCAAAAAGAGCAAGGCATTAACTCGTTTATATTAATATTATTATCCGTTAGTTTAAGGCTCCTTAGCCACATCAAAGGCGATTTCAAGAGAGTGAAAAGAAGGGGTCATTTAGCATGGGCTGTAGGGAACGTGGAATTCATGCACAGGTGTGTTTTCAAATAGGATTTCCTGGGAATCGAAAAAGCAAGTTAAGAAAGATAAGGAATAAAAGATAAATAATCAGCAAAGAAGGTATGAATTTGTAACGAATCTGTACAAAAGGCCATTTGAAATGTATGTGATCATGAAAAAGTCCATAAGCGACAGAAATCATAACATTAGCTCCCGAAGGCCTATCTATGACTAAGGTAACCTAGCAATGCCCCTTTCATGACGCCAGTCCCTATAGCATAAGATAGACAAACCTAATTAGCTTAACGTTATTGGCCATTAATAAAATAACGAAAAATTGAAGCTTGCAAGATTAAGAAACAATTATAAAACATAACTAGTAAAATTAAAGAGAATACTTAAGAAACAACAATGAAGTTGGCATCACAGATGACATACCCAGGAGATACTTTCGACGAAGAACTTTTTCTTGTAGTGATGATGAGCAATTTCTTGTTGAAGTCAATTTCAAGTGAGCCCTGCAACGACACCATGAATAGTTAGGTCACAGAAATGTACGAAGGAAATAAAGTCATCTCTTGCAGGTACTTGTACTAACGAGGTACTAATTGGGCAGCGTTCGCTGAAGGCGACCGCTTCCAGATACAAATTTAACTACGCACACCAAATCCATTTTTCATATATCAACTATTAATCCTTTGAAGCCCGCACAAAGGGCTAGCTCTTGTTGCTCGAACGCCAAAGTGTGAGGCACATATTAACGTATTAAAAGAATATAATAGATGCTAGTTTCTAAAAAGCGATACCTAGACAAACAATTTTTACAGTTCTACAGCTCATACAAAAAAGTACTGGAGCGTTATATCCTGCTAGAACGGCCGCTGGACTTCAATGGATCATAATATGAAAGTTTGGTGAGCAACAATAAAGGCTGGGCTCAGAGTGATAAAAAAAGACATGGTTGTCTACATTTTTAAAAGCTTATTTCAACTTCCCGCGATTACAGCAAAATGTAGCATATTCAAATCAACAAAACTCGAGTAAATTTCTTGTCCGGTTAAATTTCTATCACTATGGTAACACAAAATAGTAAAATTGAGTCACTATCGATGTATCGACAAAAATCAGATCTTATAAACTGTTGCCAACGTCCACAAGGGGGTAACACTTGCCTCAATATTTCTGTTCCGGAGCGCCTTTTGAAAGTGAGAACAGAGGTAAATTGCGTGGTATTTACAGATGTCGTCGAAGCCCTGGATGCGCTTGGAATAACCTTCTTGTAGTTTCTGTGGAGGAAAGCATTAAATATCATCAATAGTGATTTATACACGAGATTTGAAAAATCAGGCGAATCATGCTCAAGAGTTGGATATCTGTAACTCTCTCTCCGAATAAATTGATAATAGTCCACAGCACTGAATTTATAAATAATGTAAACTCCTACGAAAAAGAAAGGAATACATACTTTGAGTCCCAGTAATATTTGAAATAAATAACTTAAAAAGACAAAAATATAAATGACAGTAGAACATAACAGCTGCCTAGCAAAAACTATTCGACATGCACCAAGATACATGGCAACGTAATCATTAGTCTCTCTGAAACTGAAATTTCGCTTACAATTTTGCGCACATTTTCCACGCAGGTTTACGTGGCACAACCAGGGCGCCCCAAAGCGACAATAATGACATGACATGAACAGCTGTGACAGGCGCCTGTTTGAGATGCCACTCGCATATCGTCCAGCTCACATGATGAGCGGCGCCTCTGAATTAACTAAAGCCTCTAAATTAACTAATTAATTAATTAAAGGTATTCACGCGGTGAATATCTTACCTTGAGGAAATTTCCGTACTTAGTAATATCATTTTTTGCCTTTTGGTGGAGTATGTATTTTTCTTTGTACGTTGTGGTTACTTGTTCAACTGAACCCATCTTCTCATTTTCCTTTCGCAATCGAGCAGACAGCAGCTCCAACTGTTTGTCAACGTCTTTGCTGGACCTGATGGAACCAATTAGCAAAGTTACCATTTCATTATCAGCATGCACATTGAAGGAAATAGACATTTTAAGGACTCGTATTTATTTTCTCTATCGTGGTGAACTCACCGTAAATCTGACACATTCACCAATAATGAGTCGGAGAAATTTTGTTTCATTAACCACAATCATTGCTTGTGACAGTCAGTTTCAACAAATCATGGCAAGCCATTGGTCAAAATGCAATACTGGTTAAATACTAGGGGTGAATCTAAACATGTTGATTAGACACATACACTCTGTGCCAATCGATACAGGCAAGGATTAATCAAACATAATCAAACATAGGGAGTACTATTCAGTTACCACAAATCGCACGTACAAATAAATATCAATCATAGATCGCTAGCTCTTACAACCGTTATACAAAGAGGCAATTTTAGTATCGACAGAGCATTCGCACACAACTTCAATGCTAACACACAATACAAAACTTAAGAAAATCCGGGTTAGCCATTGAGTTAGATAAGCACAACTAGGCAGCCAAAAATTGCTCGCAAAGATTGGCAGTACAATATAGTACTAAAACACATTAAATGCTTCACTACGATGGGCCTGTTTAGTTGGATTGACTTGAAATAACGAGTGTGAATTGTGTATATGTGCTGGAGGGTAACTCTAAGGCAACTTCCACATTATAAGGTATCGTATTATGTTCTGGCGAGCAGCATCAGCGTATTAGGAGAAAGTCACTATAACGTAACAGTAGCACATTAGGAAGTCCTACAGCGTAATTCAACAAATGCACATTTTGACGCAACCCAAAAAATATTCAGAGCCACTGCTTGACAGGTTCGTTTATCTTCCTCCTGTCACGGGATGTATAAAGTAAAAATACGTCAGACATAATACAATTATTTGTTCTGTGCATCTCAAGACGAACGAAACATGAATAATCCAAACAGTTTCAAAATTCATGGCTGAACGTCAAATTCACTCATCTCAGAAACCAACAGGGAAGAGTGTCCACAGAAAAAGAGACTCTATAACGCACCTCGTGGCAGGTACCCTCTCGGGGTTTATTTTCTCCGCATCCGCGATGGTCGCCTCCACCTTGCCCAAGGCGATCTCCACCACCTTCTGCTGTTTCATCAAGAAGTTGTCCTCGGTCTGGAGTTTCTGTTTCAACGCCTCTTCTTTTTTCAAGAGTTGGTTGATTTGCTCACTCCCAATCAGAAGCTCATTCTAGAAATAAATTTCAATGTTACCTACATATTAAATGAAGGGAATATGCACGTTATCAAACTGAACTGAATTGACATCACAGGCTATCCATGAACATCAATTAGAAATAGAAATATTAATCGCATGCTCGGCTGAGCGAAGTTTGTACTGAAATTTTTCAATTGATCTACACAACGAAATCCTCACACCTAAATTCCCTATTAGCGCCTGATTGATTCTTTAAAAAAATTAACGGATCATCAAAGTGTGATAACTACCTCTTCTTACACAACTGTTGAAAATCTCCGAAATGTTTCACTCCCATTCGTGATATCAACGTGAAGAATAAATTCAAGACAAAAATCAAGTACACGTGAATGTGAAAGCAGAATGCTTGCATTAAAAAATAGATTCAATACGAATACAGAAATTTATTTTATCACAGGTATGATCAATGGAAGGTCAGCCAACGCGTGCAAATGAGAGGACCAAGCCTGGCAATTACGTACCTTGAGGTCACTGAGCTGTTCTCTCGAGGCGTCCACCTTCTTCCGTGCGTCCTCGACAGCAGCTTGGGCCGCCGCCATGACACCGTGCTGCTCTTTAGCTTCTGATTCGACGGTCTGCATGCACAAGTGAAGGTGGGAGTAAATAATTACATCGATTGTACTCGGAGTTCCATCAATTGAGACTCGTTTACTTCCAGGAACTTGTAACTAAAATTCAGATTAGAAAATAGTTGAACGGGGACAGAAAAACGATGAAACAAATAATGAAAATAAATCAAACTCCATAATAACGTAAGGAGCACGTTTTCAATGAGCAATTATTTTATTCTAGTTGCACATACTAACCATCAATCGCTGCTTCTCCATTTCCACATACTAACTATGAACAGTTAACCTCAAATTTCACAACTGCTTTGGGAAATAACATAGCCAGCCAACCAGGAGAAAACCAGGTGAATGAAAGGTTTCTGTCGCGTCAAAACTAAAACCACATTGGATCATACAAAAGCTGGGTCCGGTATGACTTCAAATGAGAGTTTCAGAGTCGCTGTAGGAAATACGAAGACATCCTCTGTAATATGACCAGCATGACCTACAACAATCTTGCAGAACTACTTAATTTGCATGTATTTTGGCCCAGTACTTGGAAAAAGACGTCCTCATATGTGCTAACTGTACAGAATGGCTGCTGAGCTTACTGTGATATACACAAAACAAGGTCGAAAATGAATATGTTCAATTCATTACGTTTTTCGATCGGTTATTAACATAGTTCAACTTTCAAGCTTTAGTGCTACTTACAGCCAATCACGCGGAATGAAAATTAGAGGAGTCAATTCTGATGACGCAATTTTTCCAGCATAACAAATTTTCTTTCACATAATCGTCAACAGAAAGCCATTGATAAAGACTTTGCCATAGGTGTATCACATGTGCAGCTTTCCTTTTATATAAAACTCCCAGGTGCCGCCAACAACAAAAAACGAGAAACATAAGTTTCTCTTCTTCTCACTAAATATAAGCAGCAAGTATTCACCTGAAACTCGCCCCCAATCTGTTGTTGCTTCTCGAGTACGCCATCTAGATCCTCTTGAAGGTGCTGAGTGTCAGGAGGCAGAGGGGCCTCAGTGCCGTCGTGCTGCAGCTTCGTGAGTGTGCTGCGCAGTGCCAGCACCTTGTGAAGGGCATCGAGTACAGGAGTTATCGTACATCAGCGAGCGAGAAAGTGAAGCATTGGCTGATGCCAATGAGGCATCAGCAGGAAGGAATGATCGTCCCGTGACTAAATTCCGGAGTGAAAATGGCATACAATCCACCACCTATAATATTGTGGAGTAAAAATATTAGCATACAGTGAAATACTTGCATATAATAACATCACACAGACGAGCTTTTGTAAGTTTAGGGGGAACTTTTGGCTTCATATCAAACATAGTAGCGTAGAGAACATTATTTATAACGTTAAGACGACAGAAAAATCATTAAGTACAGGCCGTTAATTTTTTAAATATGTATTCGCCGATAAAGATGCCCCAGTATCAAGATGACAATTACGCACACAAAAAAATCGTGTAAATCGTCCTCGAGCGAGGAGTTACAACAGAAAGCTATTTTTGGCATTTAAAAAGAGAGAAATGGGTAAACCAGCCAATATTTCTTAAACAAGTCAGTTCATTAGCATTTATTTAACATCTCCGTGTATAATGCATGGAGTGAAATTCCGCGCACTACATAGTAGCGAACTGTGATTGCCACATACGTCCACCCATCGATGGCGAGGATACAATGGCTACCGTGAAATACACATACAATGAGCATAATTCAAACTTCCACACAGACAGAACAACACTGGCGGGAACCTTTTTGATTCCAACTGGTTTGGATTTTACATTTTCTTCTCTTAACGTCACTGCAAGAGGCTAGAGAATAAATCACCTCCTCGAAGTTCTGCTTTGTGTACAGTGAAAATTTTACTCAGTAGCCATATAATTCACACTCCATCGAATGAATTAAAATAGAGATGCACTCACTTTTTTTTGGGACTGGTTGAGCTTGTCCTGACTCTTTCGGTGCTTGAACTCGTGCTCGTGTACTTCCCTTTGTTTGCAGCGCATCTCTTCCCTCATCTTCTCGAGTTCATCTTGACAAGACCGAAGTCCATTTTCTAGGTCTCTGTTGCATTAGCCAAGATGGTTAATTTGATGTGCTACTGAAGGGAATTAAACACAATACTAAAAGCAGACCAAATACTTTCCTACTATAATTTGTTGCGGTTAATCCAATACTGTCGAGGATTTTTGCTTCAGAGTAAAGTTTAACACAAATCTACAGCAACTAACTCAACCCTGCACCTCATCACATAGCCTACCATTATCTTGAGGTGAAAAACATCCATTTCACATCCAAGACCGATTCGTAAATAGTTACAGAACGCAATGGAAAAAATAGAAGTTCACATACTTGATATGGTCTTGCACGGAGACGTGGAGGAAGCGGGCGGGACGCTTGCCCTCCCCACCATACACTTTGAAGCTGGGGTCTGGCAGGTACTTGTCGCCATTAAGGGTGAAGGCGGCCATGCAATTCCGCGGTACTCTGTGCATAGTAACGTCACCTCAGGACATGTGAATAAAATAAAAATCGGAGACATGGTCACTGTGTGCATGGACGTTGTGCAATGGGCGTCACTTTGACTAGGTTCAACGCCTGCGTACCACTGCACAACAGAAGTATTCAAGCGAAAAAATAATTATGAATAGATTGATAGATCACTAACATAAAAGTAACGAACTCAAAACTTTTAAATCAGGGCTACAGAGTTTTTGTAATCTTCATCTATGTAATGGGTTATCTATGCTTGTAACCAGCAGGAATTTTACAACCGTTTAGTTTCCCGATGAATTCAAGAGAGGTTTAACAGAGTCACATTACACCAAGTAATATGTTCGTTCATTTCACTTTGTCCTACGCTATAGAAGAGTTGAGGTGAAAATCACATATGCGATTCTCACCTCAATATATAATCACAAGCGAGAGCCACATCACAATCTGTGAATTCAGAACAAGCGTCTGCTAGGAAATATTTGCGTGATATAATATTAATGTGTTAATGAAATTATTATAAAATAGTTTAGTCACTTGGATATATAAGGTAACAAACAGAACGGCACTTCAGCTCCTCGCCCAAGATATTATATTAAAACAAAGACCTACCAACTGATAGAAAAAAGCCAATATTTGATATTTACCAAAGCAGATGTCAATCTAAGGTTGGCTGGCGAGTGTACCATCGCACTATTATTTAAACCCATATTACTATTTTAGTTTGAATCATACATATCTTTGCAGTGTGACAGTTACTTATGTTCATTTGATAATTTCATACATGAGAGCCTTCTACATTACATGCCAAAAAAATTTCTCTCGAGGGTTAAAAAATGTTACCAATCGGGGCATGGGGGAAGAATACGCAGCACTGGTGAGGCCACTGATATGATAGCCAGGAAAACATCAACAAGGCTGGCACGGAGTAGAAGACGCAGTACGAGTGGGGCGGCTGACATGTTAACCACGAAATGTCTCCAAATTATACGACTCACGTCCGCCTGTTCTTGAGTATGGCCCCGGCCTCCTGAGGAGTGGGTATGAGCAGGGTGCCTTCCACCTTAGCTCCGTCGATGACAGCGTTGGCCACGACAGGATTTGAGATGAGCAGAATGGACCACAAGGATCTGTAGCCGTGTTGCTCGCTGTATGTTTCGTTCGCTGACACGTCGTGAACCTGCTCATACATATATCACGCACAGATAAGAAATTAGTATAATATACTCGTATCACTTCAAAATAGAAGCCGACCGACAGAATGGCGCACCAGCTCTCGGTTTCTTACGGGCGAGATAATGAACAATAAACTAATAAACTAAAACCTACCAAATGGTGGAACAAAGCTAATAATTCATTTTACAAGAGTAGAGGCCAATATGAAGTTCAGGACGAGTTACATTAGACACTAGATTCAGCAGTCTCGAACAAGATTAACTAAAATTAAATATCTCTCCCCACAATCAGGGCGGTAGATCACTAGACCACTACAGATACGAGCATGTGCAAACCTTGTTGCTGAATTTGCCGCAGCTGATATTGGGCATCATGTTGACGTGTCTGGAGAGAATGGACTTGAGGAGGGAACAGTCCTCCCACGAGTGGCACCTGAATGAGTTACACAAGCTTCCGAGGGCCTTCTCTGCGATGTGCGCCCACTCTGGGTCTGTCACTTCAATGTAAGCGCCTGCACAACAAACAAATGAGCTTGAAAGTTGTGTATAAACTCGAATATTCAGCATTAGCACACGGCGACCTATATCGAAGAAAGGCCAGTCTAGCGATGCTCCTAAACCACAATTAGGCCAAGAGGGCGAGGACCCAAACGCCCACG
>VOMN01118532.1:0-10107 GCA_014899125.1 Orchestia grillus | reverse complement strand
TCAAACGGCAGAGGGAAACGGCCTCGTTCAACAGCTCGCGGATATGCAAAGGCGCTCCATGCACACAAAGTGGCAGCACCCCAGTGGGGCCAGGGCGTGAAGGCCCAAACATCTCTAAGGTATCTAAGGTGAGTGCGTGAGTGTGTGTATCTCCTCACGGTGTCGTGAAGCGAAAAAGGAGAAATATTTTAAGTACCTATTATGATAACAGCACAGTACTGTAACATTTAGAATATTATTTTTGGATTTTATGAAAGGTATATTTCATCCTAATACAGTCATAAGACTGAACAAAACGACTAATTCTCAGCGAAACCTTAACTAGAGAACAATTCACATGTCCAGGCAGACGCTTTAAAATCTCACGTCTACTTGCGTAAAGCTGACATTGACAATTTAAATCTTTCATCTACTTGCGTAAAGTTAGCAAAGACGAAATAAATCTCACGTCTACTTGTATTAAGTTGGCAAAAACCTGACTTCAGAAACGGACATGTACTCACCCTAGAAGCCTTGTAGCTTATTCGGGCCCACATGTGGTATATATCCTGATCCTGATTCTTCGTCATTCCTCGTTTGATTGTAAACCAGTATCTGATGTAAATTACTTGTGGTAAATAAATGTTTACAAAGACGCGCTAAATTTCACGTCTACATGCATTAAGTTGGCAGAGATTCGTTAAATCCTAGGTGCATGTCACTGACGAATTGAGACACCTCGGATGCAGTCTGCAGCTGACTTTGTCTGCTCCCAGAACTGACTTTGTCTGCTCCCAGAGCTGATTTTGTCAACTCTCAGAGCTGACTTTGTCTGCTCTCTGAGTTGACTTTGTCTGCTCCCAGAACTAACTTTGTCTGCTCTCAGAGCTAACGTTGTCTGCTCCCAGAACTGACTTTGTCTGCTCCCAGAGCTGATTTTGTCTACTTTCAGAGCTGACATTGTCTGCTCTCTGAGTTGACGTTGTCTGCTCTCAGAGCTGACCTTGTGCTCTTTGAGCTGACTTTGTTTGCTCTCTGAGCTGACTCTGTCTGCTCTCTGATCTGACTTTGTTTGCTCTCTGAGCTGACTCTGTCTGCTCTCTGAGCTGATTCTGTCTGCTCTCTGAGCTGACTCTGTCTGTTCTCTGAGCTGACTTTGTCTGCTCTCTGAGCTGACTTTGTCTGCTCTCTGAGCTGACTTTGTCTGCTCTTTGAGCTTACAGCTTGAGCTGACGTCTACGTGGAAGAAGAGGAAATCAGGCAGCGTCTGGTCATATCGCCCACACATTTCCCGTCAGGGATGAGGGTGACCACCACCATATTTAGAGTATGCATTATACATACAGTGAGTACATGTCCTCATAATACGTATGTATATGAATTCATAGACGGCATCATTAGTTAACCTTGAAGGTGATAGGAAAAATGCATCATAAAGTATTGTTATATACGCTTTCAACCTAGACCGATTCTCAACAATAGCCGCAATGCATCAAACTTTATTACCAAGTTAAAAATGTCAAATTACACTACTTTTCAGACACCTTTACCCTCTTTATAATTCATTCACTCTGCAAGAAAAATATCCCTCTGCTGCAAAGAAACGAGTAAATGCTAGTTTTATAGTTTGTATTAATGTGCCCAACCATTAATGAAAAATATCAGTGAGACGAGAGTTCTTCAATGAAATGGGGTCCTTCAAACGCATCAAACTCCAACGTTACGTGCTCCGAACAGCCGCGTTGGCGGTTCTGTGCTGGCTGTGCAGGGAGCTCTGTGTTGGCTGTGCACGGCACTTTGTGCTGGCTGTGCACGTCACTTTGTGCTGGCTGTGCAGGATGCTCTGTGCTGGCTGTGTAAGGCGCTCTGTGCTGGCTGTGTACGGCGCTTTGTGCTGGCTGTGTACGGCGCTTTGTGCTGGCTGTGCACGGCGCTTTGCGCTGGCTGTGCAGAGTGCTTTGTGCAGGTAGGGTTTTTTCGTTTTGGTCTTTCTTCTTTATTTTTACGAAATCCTTTTTCTTCTAAACCTTTTTTTGCACAAATCATTTTGAACGTTGGACAAAAGTCGCTTTTACTCAACTCAAGCCAGAGAACTGAAGCACTCACCAGGCCCAATGCTATAGGTGCTGTGGAAATAAACTCTAGATTCTTCAATGTAGATTTTTTAGATTGCAAATTGTAGTATTTAAAATCAGCCATGAATTAATGTTTTTCATAAAACCAATTGAATTGCATTCTCCTTTCTTCCCTGCACGGAAGGAGAGCTGACTGATGAATGAACTTGAGGTATCGTAGTTCCTGTTCATTCAATTTTTATTTTTGCTTCCCGCTCTTGGTAACGTCTTCCTTTTTTGAATAAATAAAGCCTCCCTTGACACTCTTCTCCACCCATTAACGTTATCACAGTTTTTTCACAACGGTGGACTCTTCTTCCTCACTTTTAACCACTAACTACATATATATTTTAACCAGTACCCGAATAATTACTTTAAATTCATGTAACTTAACCGTCGCCCACTCTTACCTTACCGTATAGACAAGCGGTCGGCTCCGCTGCTCTATTGTAACGCTAGCTGGTAACGCTAGCTGGTACCGTTAGCTGGTAACGCTAGCTGGTAACGCTAGCTGGTAGCCCTAGCTGGTAACGCTGGTTGGCTCCGCTGCTGCAAGGTAACGCGTTCCGCTCACAGCTGAGCAGTCGGTGTTCGATCCTTAGTTGGGCAGACTGATTTCTGCAAAACCACGTTGTGCTTCCTTAGACTAGGAAGCTTAAACCTCACATTCCTCATATCACTTGCGCGTCAATAATTACATCGCCCTAAAAACCTAACGATGTGCTCTATGTTAACTGAGGTGGAGTTAATAAAGTCTATTGAGCAGCAGGGCAGCTACAGCTCGTGGCCGCCCGAGGGGCAGGAGCTGTGCCACAGGCGACATCGGCATCAGCCGCCGGCCGCCCCGCTGACCGTGAGGTCCAAGGCCAAACAAACTCGTGCGTGCACAGGGCTGGCGACCTCTGCTAACCAAGGACAAATCCTCGAACTAATCGAGTGCCTGATGTTGGGTTCGGCTAATTCTGGCGTGGGAACTTCATCTTACAACGAGCCTCCCTTCGCTGTTACAAAAAATGTCAAATCTCATGCGAAATAGTGTAGTTTACTTTACCGCTACAACAGACTGCCTCCTTTGAATTAGTCTTCCTGAGTTTGGAATGAGTGCGTGATGACCTGGACGCTTGATTTTTCTCGTGAAACCGTTTCCGAAATTTTTACACGGCTTTTCCTTGGGGGGATGAGTATTTGAATTGGATTATTAGTTCGTGACAAGAAGTGAGATTTCGACATTGATTTTGATATCTATTTACTTCACTGATAATTTAGCCAAGTTCTTTTTTATTCAGCTTTTATGAGAGAATTTGCAGACTCTTTTGACGTTTGACCTTTAATGAGCCAAAGTCAAAACGTTTTATGGTAAGAAATTTTCTTCAGTATGAATAAATGCTGAAATCACAGCAATATCATAAAATTATCTCAACGTGTGTTTCCTGTTGAAATCTTTAATAAAAGAAATCAAATTTTACGTAAAATTACATGCATCATTCGTAGCATCATAAAATTGACTATAGTTATCCCACGTCAGTCCTGTACGCCATCGGTCACATCAGTCCTGTACGCCATCGGTCACATCAGTCCTGTACGCCTTCGGGTACGTCAGTCCTGCCCCCAGGTACACCTGCCCAAAACTTGCCCCTCGTCAGCTGTGGAAGGTCAGCTCGCTTCATGCTGCGTGAGCCCAGTTGCTGTTGAGGTGTTTGTGTGTGTGCTTGGCAGGTGCGTAAAATGTGTGCTCTTAGTTGGAACAACTCAAACAGCTATTAACACAAGCTGGGTAATTTAATGGAGCTACTTGAAGATCAGCATTCCAATCTGAACAGTAATTGATGACCCTAGCGGCAGCACAACAATTGGTAACAGGAGCAGCAGCACAACAATTGGTAACAGGAGCAGCAGCACAACAACGTATGGCAGGAAGACGAAATTTACGCTTGATGAAATTATGAAAAATTTCTTGTGTTGTGTTGATGGCAATACTGTTGAGTTGCTGATCTTGGCTTTGTCTTGAATGGCAAGTTAGGTTGTCGGATGAGATTTATCGCTGACTAGTGAGGGTAAGAAGCTACCCTCTGTACAGTCATACCAGTGATCGCCAGCTACCAAGGGCAACGTGGCCTCTATAGTCACTCTATAGCCACTCTACAGTCACTCCATAGTCGTTCTTAAATCCCTCTAGGACATCCCCCCCCCTCATCTCAGGGTACCGCTAGACATACACGTATGAAGGTCGAGGCAGAGCGGTTGAGGACTTTGAACGCTCACATGGAGCTGCCCGTTATATTATACTTGTGCGGCAGTTACATTGATGACTTGAGTGTGGTGCCCACTCTCTCGTTTGGATGTTACATGACGGTCACAAATTGAGTGGAGCATGCCTCCTGCCGTGTTGTGTGGAGCATGCCTCCTGCCGTGTTGGGTGGAGCATGTTTCCTGCCGCGACTCTACATACCTCGATGGCCTTCCTTCTTTCTTGCTGGACGGCCACGTCTCCCGAGCGTGCCCCCACGTAATTTCTCTGTGTATGTACTGCACGCATTTGCTTGTCACCAGATGCTCAAGGGGTGAAGCTTGTGAAAAATTTTGTTATAACGTGTGGCGATTACTACTCAACACTAAAGTTCATTTTCTGACCTTTCATTGGGTCTGGAGAACCAACGCCTTGTGCTTGAAAATATGTTTTTCTGAGTATATAATGGAGCCTCTTTATGGGCACTGCTGTTGCAAAGTTCTTGATAAAGAGAACACTTTTGTTTTGTATTTTTGAACCGAAACTCGTTAGTAATAATTCGATATAATCCACTCTTTATTGATTACTATAAATCTGCATCGCAGGTCCTCTGAAAATTGGAATTTCTTCATTCGGGTACTGCAGAGCAGAATTTTGTTGTTAAAACCTCTGGAGATTCGCTTGCTAGGTGATGGCAACACCGCCACCATTTCATTCGCGCAGTAAACACGATGCAAAGCAGGTGCGATCGGCTCCTCATTTCTCCGAGAACAGACGTCTAGTGTTTGTTTGTTTGTTTGTTCGTTCGTCATTTTGCATGTACTTCATATTGAAGGTTACAATTTCGGTGAGTATGTTACTCGTAATACCGACATCACTTGTTACCCATTGTTTCATCATGTATCTTGAAAGAAAGGTATTGTAAGTACTGTATGATCTTATACCTAAACTCCCAAAGACGAAGGTACAAGGAAAAATTTGCAGCGCAATATTTCACTTAAGGATATTAGCGTTAATGTTTTGAAACGTTAGAATAATTTTAAAAAAAATAAGGATCAAATTTCATAAAATTCTTTACTGTTGACCACAGCGGTTTCGTTAAATTAGTATAACTTTCAGTTTTCACGATAACGGCCTGAGGCGAACTGCAGTTCACAGGTGTTTGGTGCAGATAAATTTTAGAAAGTTCGATTTCTGTTCGCTTTCACAGCATTGCATTAACAATGCAACTTGATCAGACTAATGAAATTCAAAGGGCATTGCATCGCAGGCGAGAACGGTAGACCTGAACATTACATTGTAGGCCTGAACGGTAGACCTGAACATTACATTGCAGGCCTGAACGGTAGACATGAACATTACATTGCAGGCCTGAACGGTAGACATGAACATTACATTGCAGGCCTGAACGATAGACCTGAACAGTTGTGATTCGTCTACTTGATGACGGGTCCAGGTTGTGGCAAGTTTTGGGGGTGCAAACGTGGAGCGATCACGAGAACGAGACGAAATTGGGGTACAAACGTGGTGCGATCACGGGAACTAGACGAAATTGGGGTACAAACGCCAGGCGATCACGGGACCGAGACGAAATAATTAGTCGAGCCATGAGCGTTGTGCGTGCAACGAATTATGACGTGATTGAGCCCTGTTCTAAAAATACTACATACTTCTAAATATCATCTGTCTAGATACTGTCCGTATGGCGGAAGAAATCGGGCTATTATTCCCTAAAATGAAAACATAATTCTCAAAATGTCAAAAATCCCCCAAAATGATGCTAGCCATATTTCATTAGATGCTGAATTGATGAGATTGATTAGATGAGTCCATGTTATGAGAAAACACGTAAAATATGCGCGTTGCGAACGGGTTTTTGAGTTATTTTCTTTCTTTGTATTAACTCATTAGAGCAACATTCACAAGGGATTTCAAAATTCATTTCGTCATTCTTATTTTAACAAATTAAAAGCTGCGTGCATGCCGGGGGGTAAGGGTCACAAAGAATGATATGTTAATTATAGAATGTAAAACTTTCATAACTCAAACATTTGCAGGTGTATGCAATTTACACCATATGGCACTAGGACGGCCAGAAAGAATGCCATTTTAAGAAACTTTATTACCTCATAAAGTTATAATCGCTGGTGCATCCAATCTAAATAAAAAAGCTTCCTTTTTTATTTCCCTCCCCATCATCTCCCTGTGCAAGACCTTTATTGGAAGAAAAGTTTTTTTGTCATTTAAGAAAACTAACTTGGACATTCATTGCTATTAAAATGTAGATTTCAATGCAAAAAATAATATTCATGAGGTAGTTAAATTTCATTCCTAAATTCCGTAGAGTTTTATGATATTATTTTCCCTATTCTTCTCTTTTTTGTAGAAGGCAAACGTCAGACAACGCTGGAAATAGAAAATTGAGCCCTGGAGAAGAGAAAACTGCTCCGGGATTCAAATTGAGAGAAATTCGTGAACTGTTAATTTATCTCTGGGTTAAAGTTAAGTTTCGATATCGATCACCCAACACTTCATTCGTTAACAAAACTCAGAACATGGCCATCAGTAATAAAATGTCTTAAATCATCACTAATTGTCAGGTTACTTGAAAAACTTATACTTTTTATGCAATAAAACATAAAGGTGTATATAAATAGAGGTAAACACAGTAATAGTAACAAACCGCACAAGTTCATTGATACAATAGCACACTCGCGTACCATCTGACATGTACGCGCTGCATGGGCGCGATAAGTAAGGTGGGTGTGGGAATGTACTAACACAAATATTTCGCAAGTTATCAGCATTTAAAAAATACACTGGTGAATTTGTACAAGCAGAAAGGTACATTGGCATTACAGCGCACACCAGTTAACGTTGAATGAAATTTATGCCCGCCATTATGATATCACATAGCGGCGCTAATGGGTCGGGCATAAGTATTTGATAAAAATACACCCCAATATTACAACACAACAGGATCCAACACAAAGAGACTTAACAAATACCCACCAACACAAGCGCCCCTGCTCTAAAGTACCCCACCACAAAGGTGCACCAGCACAAGGGTACGCAGGGCACCTCGCTGCCCGAGCCCGGGTCGATCGCTCTGACAATTCATGTGTTGACTGAGGCAACATCGGCGGACAATGGACCGATGTTTGGCTCGACGCCTTCGCTTACCTGGTCTCCTTTCTCAGCTTACCTGGTCTCCTTTCTTCAGCTTACTTCGTCTCCTTTCTTCAGCTTACTTCATCTCTTTTCTCAGCTTACTTCGTCTCCTTCTCAGCTTACCTGGTCTCCTTTCTTCAGCTTACTCCGTCTCCTTTCTTCAGCTTACTTCATTTCTTTTCTCAGCTTACTTCGTCTCCTTCTCAGCTTACCTGGTCTCCTTTCTTCAGCTTACTTCGTTTCCTTTCTTCAGCTTACTTCATCTCTTTTCTCAGCTTACTTCGTCTCCTTTCTCAGCTTACCTGGTCTCCTTTCTTAGCTTACCTGGCCTTTTTCTCAGCTTACCTGGTCTCGTTTCTTCAGCTTACCTGGCCTCTTATCTCAGCTTACCTGGCATCTTATCTCAGCTTACCTGGCATCTTATCTCAGCTTACCTGGCCTCCTTCCTTCAACTTTTTTTCGTTTCCTTATGTAAGGACATATCCTTTTTCCCTGTAGCTGTCCTTTCTTCTTTTTTCACAATTTTTATTTTTTATTTTTTGCGTTCTTGTGAGTGTTTTACTTTATTTTGTGCTGCGATCTCTTCTGCTATTCTATCAGCTTTCCAACATATTTTTCTCTAACATTCTTTATTTCTTTTTTCAAGTCGATATCACTTATGTTTGATCAGCATTTATTTTCCCGTGTTATCTTAAGCATTCCATGGCTGCCTGTCCAAGACTGCGGACGCTCTCCTGACCTCTGGCAATAAGAGTCAAATTGCCGTACAGTTCATACACGTACGCAGCACATCCAAATAAATCAATGAAAAGAATAACATTTCGTTAACGGAGCGATTTTGATTTATTCACGAAAACCAGCCGACCTCGTGAAAATACCAAATTATTTTTGTCAGTAATGTTTACTCTTTTTTCATTGTCTTGATTTTTGAAAAATGAAAAATATGTGATTATGTCTTCTTCACTGATGTAACTCCTTCTTTCTGTATGACTGGGTCGCGCTTCCAACAGGACATTGACAGACACCTACACCGTGTGCACCACTGCAGAGCCAACGTGTTAACAGGGCGTATGCAGCACACGCTGTCTCCAGAGTACTCTTCTGATAAATACATTTATTCGGTTTAACCATTGTCCTGCGCATCTTGTGTTGAATGTACTCCACCTGCTGTATGCATATATATGATTGCATTGTCCCGCAAATCCTGTATTGAGTTTACACCGCCTGCTGCTGGAAATAACTGAAAACATAAACAAAGCGTAAGAAGAAAACATTTGAGTAGCATTTTTTTCAACAATTTCTGCCTATTATTTTCAAAAGTATGGCCTATGATTAATGAGCTGGAAGAACTAAGTTGTCCGCTCAGGATATCGGTATTCCCTGTGTTTCCCAACGTGGGACTCGATTCCATCGAACAATAGTCGAATACACTGGTCAACAATTTTTGAAAAGTTGTGTACTTCTTAAATGAGATTAGTTAATTCTCATGTATTTTCATGCACTGAATTCAAATATCTCCTTGATAAATGCTTATTGGCTATAGGTTTAAGGATACGTGGCATGTAATGTTTGATTATTTTATTATAACGTACAATATGTGTCATTATGTTTCCGACTCTCTTCCTTTTTGCTTGACGCTAATAGTGGGCTAAAGAATCATCTCTTGCCAATGTCCAGCAATAGTCCGCAAGCATTGTTGTGCTCCATGCACCCTAGTACCGCTTCTCCATGGTTGAAGTATCTTGGTGAAACCTTTCACCATGTTCGCCACTAACTGCCCCACAGTTCGCTGGAAAAAAGTCTAAATGTGAGTCCTACAAGTGGATTTTAAATGGCATTTTACATTTCATGTTCTTGTAAGCCTTGATGAAGTTTTCCATCAATTCTTCATTGTTTCCTTCCCTCTTGTTTCCGAGAAATCCCTTCACCACTAACTTGAATGCCTCCCAAGCTGACCAATGAAAACTCCCTCTTTTATCTTAGCGTCGCTCAATGAAAGGAATTTTGATGGTAAATATTTCAATCCCTGACCAGATTTGTCCATCACTTTTGCAAAGTTTTTCATGCGCCCCAGTTTTATGGGTAGTTTTGGTAGCAACATTTTGATTGTTTCAATGCGAGGTGGACGTTGAACATTTTTCATCCCAGGCTCCAATGATTGACAAGGTGGCCAGTCTCTCCTCATATGGTGAGAACCTCTTGCCCGGCTGTCCCATTCACACAGAAAGCAACAGTACAGAGCTGCCATTGATGTTTAAAATATTTTGTGCATTGCAACATATGCTTTATATTCTCATAAGTTTCTTTCACATGTGGGGCATAGCCCACAGGAACTGATGGTTCACTTTTACCAATATCCAGCTAGACACCTTCCAGGCTCGTTTTTAATTAATCTATTGTCTATTGCCATAAGTACACTCCAAGTGTTCAAAAAGATTCTTGAATCCTATTTCCTATCACGATACTAAATACGGTACTATTAAATAATAGTATTGTATACTAAAGACTGGTAAAAAAACCCTTCATAGTGTATGGAAGTAAAATAATTTAGAGTATATTATAGAATGCGATCTATATTAACTTGACATGAATAAATCCCTAATTTTAAATCATCTA